>CM047805.1:38825515-39005941 GCA_026214975.1 Gentiana macrophylla
GATTTATCTTCGTTTTGATTGATTTGATAGATCCGTTGGTTTGGTTGAAGAATTTTTTTTTTCACCTACTTATTTCTACGTGGTAAAAGAGTTTTACTACTCCTCAAAAAAAACCAAAAAAAAAAAGAGTTTACTAGTTTTCATGTTTTTCCTGTTTCCCGAATCCGTAATCGATGAATGACTTACTACTAAACGGAAGCAGAAAACAAAAGCTGGTGATCCTCCCCTTGTTGTGCTCCCCTCCATATCAACAAGGATTCTCCAAGATGTGTAGGCATCATCTTCATCTTCATCTTCCTGAGGTCGTTGAGGATGTCCTTATCAGGTTACCAGTTAAATCTATCATCCGATTTCAATGCGTAAGTAAGTCATGGTCTCTTCTCCTAAAAGTACCAGTTTCATCAACAGACACCTCATCACAAGTGGAAGAGTTTTCTTGCAATGTGCTTTCTCGTTCGGCATACACAGCAGGTAGACGAGCGGTTGTTAGCTGTATGCCCCTACGAGTATGACCATCATAAGAAACACCAGCCCGACGGTTCAACGAGGGCGTGAATGGATTGATTAATTTATGTGATACTCAAAACCAAGCCGCCCATCATAGTTTGCCGTGCCTGATTTTGCGGTCCCGCCTTCTTTACACCTCTCTGTTCTGAATTTGGTTGGTCATTGCAATGGCATAATGTGCTTGACATATTACTCAATTATTCTGTTGGTTAATCCATCCTTGAAGCAGGTGAAAATGCTCCCCCATTGCGGACTTCTAGACGATTGTAAATTGGTTGGCGTTGGAATTGATAGTGTGACCATGGATTTTAAGGTTATTAGAATATTCAACATGAAATCTTGGGGTCGACAACAGATAGCTCAAGTATACAACCTTAGATCAAATGAGTGGAGAAAAGTAGATCAATTTCCTATGGTTGTTGATTATTCAAGTGAACGTTCCACTTTCTTCAATGGGGACGTCTACTGGTGTGTAGCATCAACTCTTTTCGGCTGGCGAATACTCACTTTCAACTTGGGTACTGAGTTGTTTCAGCAAATGGAATTTCCTCAAGATTGGGACAAAGAAAGCTTTGGCTGGAAAGAAAATATCCTAGTCTTTTGTTTTAAACCAGAGTCCCTTGCTTTTGTCTCCTGTTGTCACCCTTTTTCTTCGAGGAGGTTTGTAAATGTATGGACAATGGGTAAACATGAGAAGGAAGAAGCTTGGACCAAACTCTATTCGATCGGACCTCTAGCTGAATTCTTAAAGCCGATATCTTTCTCCAAGCATAAATTCCTCTACAAAACAACCACCGGAAAGCTAATATTGTATGATCTAGTAAATCATCACAACTCCGTAGTTTGCGATGATTTATCACAACTTCAGCCATAAGATGCCCATTGCTTGGAGCTCCACTTGGAAATAGGGAATGCAGGTCAAGTTTAGTCTCAATCAACACCTGAGGGAACCGAACCAGATTCTCTGTTTTAACTTATGTTTCAGTTCATTAAGATCGCAGCATGGTTGCTCTTATGCAGATAAGAGATGACTTAGTGGGCTAGCTACGAAACTACGATTCTAAATATAATGTTTTTAAGGATGTTATGCTTCAATTTATATTTATGTTGGATGATTTTGGTTTGTTGGAGACATGTAATTAATTTAGAGTATGTTTGTGCGAATTAAGACATTACCTGTTCTTGACTCAATCTTTCTTTGTATTTTTTTTTAATTTCTTTCTTTCGTGAATCATTATAAGGTGTTCTAACTGTAGTTATATACATGTTGAATTTTTCTGTTTCTGGTAGAAATTTTGGGTTCGAATGTCTTAGTTTTCTAGTTTTCAGACAATTTCTTCAATTTTTTGTTCCACTTGGTATATCCCATGGTTTAGTATTGTAAAGTTAGGAGTATAATAAAAGTTGGCCAACTGATTTGGTCGTCCATCTTGTCGCTTTGTGTTTTCTCCCTTTGCTTGAAACTGTGTCATGTGCTATGTGTGTCTGCATTCATTGTTCCAACATGTGGCTGGTACATTTTCTGGTTCTTCCTAGGTGAATTACCCTTGCAGAATTCTTTCACCACATGGTTGTGAAGATTCTTTTCCTCTTCGGTTGGGGCCCTGATTGGTGTTGAATGGAATAGCCGCTGGTAACTCTTAGAAGTGTTTTAGTGCTGAATGGGTTGACCACTGCCCGAGTGACCTGTGTTGTTTTAACCATGGAGGTAGGTGGGCGACAATACTTTATAGGGCATGTTTTACATATCCAAGCTGGTCATCATTGCTGCGTGCATTGTGTGCCTTGTGCATATAACTTTTGAGCGATTGGCTTCTTGTTCTTGCCTTGTTACTTTGTCCGTTGTTTTTTCTTTTTATTTGGCTCATGCAGGTATAAAGGACAGGCTTATGTTTGGTATAAGAAAGGGTTATCGTCCTTCCCGTCACCTTTTATGGCTTTTTAGAGTGAATGATTTTGCCTTCTTTTGTTCAGATTTGCCTCTCTTTTTGCTTATCAGACTGGTTGTTTGCCTAGGTTATGTATTGCCTTTTTTTTTGGCTGTGTTTTGGTGTTGGGTTGTTGTTCCTTTTGATTTTGCTGCTTGTTTGGATTTGGAACCTCAGGTTTCTTGAATAAAGGATTGTAGCACAAGAATCAATATGCTAGAAATCATTCATGTATATATGAGTGGTTACAACTCCATATTGGGAGTGAAATCTTTGTACAGAGATTTGAAGTTTAGAACTTTCAACACGTTTTATGAGCCGGCTATGTGTTTATCAGACATACTGTATGATGATGCAGAATTTGAAGATTTGCTTAATAATGAAAGTTCCAGAGATACTAAGCACATTACATTATTGCAGAGAGTGTCAAGTTAACAGGTACTATGCATTACATTAGTGCATCGAGTGGCATGTCTTATATATAGTCATTACATTTCCTTCTTCTTACTAACAATGAAGCCATCTTTGTCCTTTCGCTAGCCATGAAAAGACACTGTTGTCATGGGTGCGTTGTTTTAGAACAACTCTGAAACAATGCCGTTGGAGGCTTCCATTTATTTTTTTTGGGGGGGGTAAGGTTCATCCTCTGCAAAGTCTTTGTGACATTTTTCTAAGTCCTTTTTGTAGAGGATTAAGAAAGCATTGATGGTTCTTCCCCAACCCACTTACCACTTGTCCCCAAGATACACGCTCTGTATTTCATTGATAAACTTTTCCGTTGGATTACTTTTGTTGACTTTATTATGTTTTGTTGCCTGCAATTCTCTAATATCATGGAATTTAACAGTTGGACTGTTTTCTGGGACCGGAATTGATTAAAATGGATACTTTTGGAGACCTATAGCTGCACAGTATAAGAGCAGGAATCAGAAGAACATCTAATGATAAGGCAAACCCAGAATTTAGATTGTCTTGTCATGATATCATCTGTTTCACATTGCTCATTAGAATGCTCGAATGAAAGAAAACATTATCATCTCCTTTTTGTTGCTTAAATCATGGTAAAACATAAAGTGTGATTCTTGCACCAGTTGGCTGCTCTTGATTCTTTAACATGTGTTGAAACAACTAAAGATGCTCATGACATAGATAATTAAACAAAAGTTTTTCAGACTAATAAATTATCTGAAACAGAGTTATGGATGTACTGCTATTCACAGTCATACATAGCGTAGATAAGATTGAAAAATGATAAGTGAAGCTAATGTTGGTTACCTCTCCAAGCAATAGATTGATTACTACTTAGTGGATGTTGCTGTAAGTCTATTGAACAAATTGAAGACTGTTGCAGCACATATAATCTTCCATCCTTGTGTTTTTATGTATTCCACTGTCTGTCTTAATTAATGAGCTAGATTTAGAGATAAAAGGCAGCAGCATTGACTTAATTAACTTTTGATTGTAATGTAAATTACCTTCAGTGTACACTGTACTTTCTACTTCAGTGTATACACTGTACTTTCTACTTCAGTGTATATGAATGCAATGTAAATTACCTTGCTTTACTTGGTGGTGCTTTTCCCAATATTCTGCTTAAACTTTTGTTAATAGCCTCTTCAGAGTTTTCTACAACTATCATGCCAACACAATAGACTGGTTTGCCACTGGTTTTCTACAATATTCTGATTTGCTTTTGGTTTTCTACAATAGACTGGTTTTCTACAACATGATGTTGAGTCTTGAGACGAGCTTCCAAGGGGTAGCCACTGGTTTGCAGTCAACAATATCTGCTCGTTCAAGAAGAGTAAGGGCATAGTGCTCCTGGGACAAGTGCAAACCTGAGAGGTTGGTTTGTGATTTGAACACCTAATAAGTGGTGCAAAGGACCAAGGTCCTTCATGGCAAATTCATCTCCAGGAAGTGAAATAAATGATTGCAGCAAGTGAACATCTGTACCTGTGAGGAGAATATCATCTACATAAAGGAGCAAGTATAAGGACCTTACTCAGAATGAAAGATAAAAGAGATGGACTGCTTAAAGTACAAAAAAACCGTAGTGTAAGAGATAAGAACTAAAGCGGTCAAACCAAGCACGAGGTGTTTGTTTTAAACCATACAGCGCTTTATTGAGCTTGCAGACATGAGTGAAATTGAGTGTTCATCATACACGGAGGTTGAGCCATGTAAATATCCTCATTAACGTAGCCATGTAAAAATGCATTTTGACATCTAATTGGCGTATAGGCCAATGATGCATTAATGCAACAACAATGACAAGCGGATTGTACCTGATTTAATCACAGGAGAATTTGATTCCAAATAATCTATCCCATCAGTTCGAGTATACCCTTTCGACAAGTCGTGCTTTTAATCTGTCAATGACCCATCTGGTTTAAGTTTAGTTTTAACCACCTACTTTGAGCCAATTATATGCATTTTCGAATATGGGACGAGCTGCCAAGTGTTATTGTGATGAAGGGCAGTAAGTTCTTCTCCCATGGCTGCCTTCCAGCCAGGGTGACGAAAGCTTCCTTAACTGTTTTGGCCCTCGTGGTATTTCAGGAGACTCGGAAATAAGAAGAGCATATTTTGGGTGATTAGGCTGTGGAACTGCAGGTATCAATTGGTTTGGAAGTTCAATTGTAATTACGTTCATTTATTGACTGCATTTTTAAAGAATCATTTAATATTGTTTCTTACACAGTGTTATATACAATCTAAGAGTCAAGCATTTCAGGGTTAAATTTGAGAGAGAACATTTCTCTATTTATTGCTTTGTACTGTTTTATAGGAATTTTGTACTGCTTGTTAGATAGTCGATTTAATTGATAAGGTATACGTGGAATCTCAATATTCCTACCATCCTAAAAGTATATAGGAATAAGAGCACTTGATTCACCTGTAGCAGCGTGTCTTTCAAGGTGTTAAGGACACGAAAACTCCTTTGTTTGCGATTGGAAGCACCACTTCCTTTTGAAGATTCATTCTGTTATGGCTTTTCACATGATGTTATATATATAATAAAATTCTTCAACAAAAAAAAGTGATGTTTGAGTCGTGATAAATTTACTTACTTTACATCTACAACATTCGTTTCAACAGTATAACCTCTCTCTCGCTCTCATTTCTTCCAAAAAAGTGACTGGACCTCCGGGTAATTCAAATGCCGAGTAGGTAATTTCTTTCAACTTCCTTTTTTTATATTGAAAGTCTCGACCTGTCCTAGTAATTCGTCTTTTCTACTTATAGCATGCAAATTACTTGTGCAGATTCGATCATATTGTTGTTGGATTTGGCTTGGTCATCGTTGTTTGTGTTTCACGACTGCCAGGTGTTTGTGAAGTCCATACTTTCCAGATCGGACTTTTTAAATATGACTTTTGATTGCGCGGTTTATTTGTTGGTGTGTAAATTAGTTTTAATGCCATTTACTTCAAATTGTTTTGATTTTGTGGTTGGTCCCGTTGGTGCATTTGTTTTGTTTCCTGCTTTGATTGTAATAGTTTTAAATGTGTTGACATAGTATGCTGCTTAAGTAGTAAGCTTTTAATGTTGCTGTACTTACAGATGCTGCTCGGTGGCAAGAAGGTGATCAGGTTTCGTTGATATTTAGGTCAATGAGAGTTTATTCCAGAATTCAACATTAACATTGTGCTAGGTGCTTTTGCCTTTCCTTCTTATTGTTTATTTTATTGTTATGGGCATCAAATTGCCTGTAAGTATCGTGGGAGACACTGAGGGTGTGAGCACTGTTCGTTTGCTGGTAAACATTGGATATGACATGTCCAAATTATTCGCCATTTGTTTAGCCGTATTAAAGATCTTCAATAAATTGCTAATTATGTGACATTACAGATTATGAAAGGGTCACACAGGCTGCATCCTGCATAGTTGCTGATTCAGAGGATTGACCTGTTATTCGTATCAGTAATAATCCCAGGAGGTAATGTAGCGAGAAACAATGTGTTATGTTTTATATTGTAAACACCGTCTCTTGTAAATTTGAGAGGCAGCTAAGTTATGATTTCATGTCGGGCGTTTTGTGTCGTCTTTTGCTTATTATTACTTTTCCTGATTGTTTTGATTGATGATTCTAATTCATAGTTTTATTTCTAACTTCCTTAAAACACATTCGATTTAAACCTAACATTGGAAAGCAGGCGCCAAAAGGCGACGGACATTACCTAGGCTATCAGATCCTAACGGCGGTGTACGGGTCAAATTGTAGTGCTAGTCTGGTGAGTCGAGTCGTATTCTCGGGGAAAACATGGTAATTCTTTTAAGTGGGGTTAAACACCAGAAGCTTATTAACTTTCGATCTAAGTCGCGTTTTATCGAGTTTCCTCGGGTTAGATAGTTAGATTAGTTAGATGTTAGAGTTAGATGTTAGTAAAGCAGAAAAATAAAACAAATAAATACTAATATAATATATATTTTGGATCTAGCCAAGAATACTTTCTTGAATCAATATCTTTTAGTAGAAATAAATGAGGCAGATCTTCCTTTATTCAAGGTGTAAATTATATATGAATCGGATTGTACTCTCACAAGCTAGACAACTCCTCTCTACACTTTGCGTATGAAATTGTCATATGTCTCATCAATCAATGTCATCAAAGCATAAGTCCTCCCGTTTTGTCATACGAGCAATGTTTGAATTTGATTAAAGCAGATAAATTAACGTATCGATCTTGAGCACAATTGTAATAAGATTTGTTTTAGGACAAATGCCCCGGATGAAATCGGATTCCGTTGTCACGTTTTCACTCGGCCAATTTTACCTCGGTCTTTATTACGATCTCGTATTCTAATCGTGAGTTGTTAATTCATTAGATTACGTTCAAATAGAAAGATTCATTATAATCGGTTTTAATCATTATTGCGAGTCGATCATTCATTTTTACAAAAGATTAACTAATTGATTCATATCTTGGCTAGATATATTTTTAGTTATACATAGATATATATATCAGATTGTCAAAATGTCATGGATTAAAGCAATTTGGAAGTTTTCCATAATAACATGTCAAGATGACAAAATTCTATTACAACCAAATTTAGCATTTCGATCAAACACTTATCAAATTCTCATATATATATAGATAGATATAATTATATAGAACAACAAAAGTAAAACTCAATAAAATTACCGTTTACTTGAATCTAAGTTGTATTCTTGAAAATAGCAACTTTTCTAAAGCATTTTCTTCGATAATTTTCTCAAGCATTACAACATTCTACTTTTATTTAAACAAACATATATACATACATAGACATATGTATATAGGCGAAAACAAAATAAAGAAGAAAGAGATGAAGAAGGGACATGAAGAAGAGGGAATGGAAGAAATGGGAGGAGGTGGAGAAGAGATCTTGGCGAAGTGGCCAAGATGAGAACAGAAGATCAATGGAGATGGAGGAGTTTATATAGATATATATATATATATATATATATATATAGCACATGAGAACCATCATCAAGCACATGGGAGGGAATATCCATCATTACAAGTAACATACCACATGGGAGAATATAATCAAGTTGAGAAAATATCTCCACTTTTCGGCGTTTCTATAAGCGGCGCTTATTGATAAAATAGCCATAACTTGAGTTGTAGACCTCAATTGGCGTGATTCAAAATCGTTGGAAAGCTCATTTGAATATCTACAACTTTTATGAAGAACTCTTCCCGAAATGCCTGCAAGTTGGGTCAAATGTATACAAGAAGATATTTTACGGTAGAAGCATTCGAGGACAATTGATCCGTTTGAACTTGTTAGCTTATGGCACATTCTTCCATCCATCAAAATACATCTTCTTAGGCTCAAAACATGTAATTACGTGGAATCTTGGTCAATGTATAATCACGCAATGAACCACCAAAACACCGTAAATCCGACCCGACACTCCGTTCTAAACCGGTACAAAAACTAATAAAAACTTATAAAAATACGATAATTTATATAATAACTACTACTTATACATTTGAATAAAACTTAGTAATTTTGACTTGATTTGATACAATAATGCTCAAAATGGTATCGATATTAGGGTAAAATGTCGTAATAAAGATCATAAATTTATCTCTCATCACCACTGTGTGCACGAAGTCGAAAAGGTTGGAATGGGCATTCCCATCCATCCTTACGGGGATATTAAACACAGACTCTAGGACTTGTAATAAGGTAACAAACAATTTGCTTTTGGGCGTGCGATCTTGGATTCGTCTAGTAAATAAATCGGGTTATTCTTACAGATGATAACGATGTTAACCCCAAAAACACGAATTATTCGATGAAGTGTATTTTGTATAGGTTTAATTTGAACCCTCAAGTAACCAGAGGCGCTCGTATCAATCTCAGGTGGAATCAAGTCCTTAGTAGTTCTTGGGACTGATATTTATAAGGACAAGGTAAGCCCAACCCAATTCAGGTCGGTCTCGATTATTGCCATCTTTGCCACTTATTGGGCCTTGCCCTTCCAGGTAATCTTGGGTAATGGGCTTATAAAGCTAACATTTATTCGGCCTCGACTCGAGCATCTCGACATGGGAGATCGAGTTGAGGACCTACACGGCTTTACCACGATATGGGATTTTAGAGTGGATGTTGCACTCATCGTGAACTCTTCGACTTGCGATGTCGAGGCGGAACCATCGTCTCCGTTCCCCAACATGTCGGATGTCGAATGTCGTAATTGAGTCGACCCTCGAGCTCACTCTAATTCAAGGGTCATCTGGTAGCGCCACGTGGAGGTGTCGGTCGGTATCGTCGCCGGCCCCAGATCAATCGAGCTCTTGAGGTCGGTCGATCAGCGGTATACCTCGACATTTATCGGACCCCTTGGACTTGTAATGCGTGGCTAAGTTGATCTTGGCTCCGGTATCGTAACGTTTTGTCTATTAGGACTTATAAATGGTGACCGTCGATTGTGAAGGCGTCCGGTATGATGTTGATCTGAGTTTGTATTTGGGAGGAGCCGTGGAGTTGGACGTCGATGTTGAATCTTTCATAAATGGGTACATCGAGTGGGCGAATCGTATCGACTTCCGCATTAATTTTTGCGGTGGGCGATTTTATCGACTTCCGGACTTTGTCGGCGAGCCGGGCGAATCGTATCGACTTCCGGAGACTTTGTCTTTGCTCGACCTCCGGACTTTGTTCTTGCGGCGGGCGATTTTATCGACTTCGGACTTTGTTTTGCGCGGGGCGATTTATCGACTTCCGGACTTTGTTTTTGCGAGCGGGCCGATTTCTCGACTTCCGGACTCGACTTCGGACTTTGTTTTTGCGGCCAGGGCGATTTTATCGACTTCCGGACTTTGTTTTTAGGTCATATTGTAGACTATTTGAGCTTTTCTCGTGAAAACTTTGCTGTCGATCGCAACTCATCATCGAGTGATCATAATAAATAATGTAGTTAAAACACTTATTAAAGTTGAATAAAACACTATTAAATAAAACATTAAGTAGTTCAAGATCATTCCATCGAGTTATTGACCCGGCGAGATTATGGGATCGTATTCCCTTTGGTTGGTTGTCTAGGTAATCGGAGAGCGATCTCTTCCGCGGTAGTCATTATGTTGTTCTCTGTTGCCATAGCGATGGCGCTTAAACTCAAATGTCTTCCTCTCGGTCCAACTTCTTTGTGACCGATCTACGACTTCATCGAGCTTCCTTCCTTATCATTTGCATCGATATCTTGCATCGAGATCTTTACAATGTTCCGATTCATGCCCACATCTTGGTGGTATTTGCAATACTTGTTGGGGTTTCTGCGTTCCGGGTACCTCCAGTAGGGTGGGCTCTTGCTAAGCCCTTTCCATAATTGCTAAGACACATTCCGGGCTGTTCAATGGAATGAAGTCTATCTTTGCGAGGCTCCTTCTCCCCAAATCGATCCGAGGCGGATCCGTAGCTCGATCCACGTTGATTTTCTTTTCTATCTGAACCGTCTTGAGTTTGCTTCTCTTGTTTTACTTTTCCATCTCTCTTGATCCGATTGGCTTCTTCCCACGGCGGTGTTTGTAGGCGATATCAAACACTCTTCCATCGTATGAGGAGTTTCTTTATTAAGTTTGGCGTGTAGCCTTCCTTCTCGCTTGACACTTTGCCACGAAGGTGCAACTAGCAACCGATCATCGATGTCGCGTGCTTATGCGGACTCTTCATTGAAACGCCTTATAAAGTGTATGCAGTCTCATCTTGTTTAGCTTGCGTCGAGAGATGGAGTGCGGTTTCTTTGAAGCGATGCGTGCGATAAAGCATGAACAAACTTCTGGTCAAGGTCCCAGTCGGATATCGACACTGGGAGGGATTTTCTTTGAACCACTCCTAGCTCTTCTGTTAGAAGCGCGGGGAAAAGCCTTGCACTTCATCTCGTCCGAGCGTTGTACAAGTTCATGTGTGAGATGTCTTGGTGCATATGATCGTGAGATCCTTGGACCCATCATAAGCTAATCTTTGGAATCTTAAATCCCGGTCGAGGATAGTTGTCGATATGCTTGGTGAAAGGTGATCTTGTGAGATCAACTCGTCGATTGCCTTCCGGGAAGGGTATCGAGTTCGACTTGGCCATGTCTGGTGCGGTACATGTTACGTATGGGTGCTTGATTATGATTACATTCATTGCATTGGAGCTTGCGGTTGGAGAGTTGTCTCTCAGGGTTTCACGATTTCTTCCTTTTAGGGTTTCCTCCAAAATCGCTTTAATTGCGGCATTATTCAAATTCTTCAAAGAATCCACCAATGCCGATTGGCGGATCTTGAAGGCGAGGATTCGATGGCTCCTACATTGGTGTGTTTCCGGAATCTCTCCCTGGGCGGTTGAGGTTGTCCCGCCTTCTTTGGGACGCATCCTTTGAAGGCTGCGGTCTTTCCGGTATTCTTGGGTGGTACCATGATTTGTTGCGAGGGTTTTGATGGCTTTGATCAATTATCGGTAGAAGGCCTCCTTAGCGCCAATGGCGATCTTTGGATTTAGTCTAGTAAATAAATGGTTATTCTTCAGATGATAACGATGTTAACCCCAAAAAACACGAATTCTTCGATAGAAGTGTATTTTGTATAGGTTTTAATTGAACCTCAAGTAACCAGGCGCCTCGTATCAATCTCTGCTTTTGGCTGCATGAAGATGAATATATTTGATGGTTTGCTGGAAGGAGTTGTGAAATTGTGTAGCCCACTTTAAAGAGTGAAATTGGAATTTGGTCCAGCTAGTTGAGGCCTATTATGTCAATATTGTGCAGTATCGGCCCATCCTTTGTTTTTTTAATCTCCTTTCAACAGGTTATACTTAGCAGAGGTGTACATGTCCAATAGATAAAATGGACGCTGTCCGCCAGAGGTTCTTCGCCCAGTTTTTCGATCTCCAACTCAGCGACCTTGTCAAGGAAGCAATTGGTGACTGGAACATACTGCTACCATGGCAGCAATTGGCGCACCAGAACGTGTCATTATCCGCTAAAATGGATGTTCATCCTGTCACTGAATCAGGTGCTTTATATACTTTCTGTTAAAATGGATGTTCATCCTGTCACTGAATCAGGTGCTTTATATACTTTGACCCTTGAAAGTACACGTGATCTGATCACCCTCTGTCCTTCCGGTCGCTTATTGGCCATCTGGAACTGTGCTACCACCGCTTTGTCTGTTGGTTTCATGCTGAGGCTTGGTTGTTCATCTGTGCTTTGGATTGTCTATCAGGTAAGTAATTACCCTTTATTACCTGTTGTCAGATTTACTGTTGACCTCAGGCACACTATTCCATTTGAAACCATTGTGGCTATTTCACTTGCCTTTTCTATTTACACACTGATTGAATGTTTATGCAGCACGTCCAATAAAATTACCGATCACATTCTTTTCTGCATGCTTGCATTCACCAAACATTTACTGTGCACTGTTCTTCTATCGGGACATTTCGACAAACTACATTTACTCCTGGCCTAAAGATACTTTCTTCCTTCATTTACAAAGTTAGTTTTTCCAGTTGCATTTTTTGCGCTTACATGTTTCTGTTGACATTTATTGGGTAGTAGATTTGTATCGTCATTGTGAAGGTGTTTTGTAATTAACAAAACACAGATACATGTACCAAATACCATTAGGGGATCCAGAAAATGATATCCCTGGTATGACCATAATACCGTATATACCTAGCAAAAATATATTCTTCACACAAACTAAATATTCTATGTATATATATATATATATATATATATATATATATATATATATATATATATATATATATATAGGTTAAAACAAAATCATGGGGGTGGCCGCACTCCAGTGGGTATAGGCTGAATGCCAAATACAAACGTTGTTTGGTGTCTATGTTTAGGTTTATTAAAGCACTTTCCTTTTAGGCTAGCTGTTGCGCAACACATGACTGCCTTTCCTAAAAACCTTGCCATCTGCTGATACCAATAAAACCTTCAAGTAATGTGGTTACATAACAGTTTCTCAGGTTTTCTGTTTGTAGTTTTGCCTTTTTCTTCTGCATGGTTTATGGATGTAAGGCAAAGTGCTTACAGATCGAGTAATAGTTACTGTGGTGGCCATCTTTTGTAAAAGAATATTATTGTTCTACTTATTTTTCATACAAACAATTCTTTCCAGTACGTTGTTCTTTCACGCATAAATTATAATAATTACTGATCGAATACCATGATACATGGTGCTCCTTACACGCTTCACACTGTCTTTGTTCTTCGCTCATCTCCATAGCCTTAATTTTCATTGTGTAGCTCAGATGGACAAGTCTGTTTGCATGCCAAGCATGAAGAAAAAACAACTCATCCACGCCAAGGTATGTTAATTTATTGTACTTATGAAAAGCATATATGTGAGACTGCAACCGTGTCTCGCCTTTTTTTTTTTTAAACAACTTTTCCGGCTTGGCTGTCGAGTATACTGTACCATTATCTCATTACTTCAGAAACCTTCCTTTCGGCGCCAAATTCGATAGCCTTTGTGCGTGGCCTCTAAAGTTCAATCAAGAAGAACAAGAACAAGTTAAAACTCAGCTGTCATGATGTTCCTTTGTTTTGACTAATGCCATCCACTGTAATCCCAAATCCAATGTTTTCTTACGGAAACGTTTTAGCTCTCATTAGCTTTTACATGTTAGTAAACTAATGAACACCTTAACCTCTTTTTTTGTGGCTATTTGAAAGCCTACTGGTAGGCTAGATGAGCTATAACGATATAGTTGGCTGGATATATTATGCATGTCCCTTTGTTGTAATGTAATGGTACTAGATGACTACTCCTTTTATTCCATCTGCTTTTTCTGTTCATTTACAGCAATCTTTCTATCCCATTTTTCCTTTTCAGCCCTTCTTTTACTATTATGTTTCGGTATATTTCTGTGCCCTGAACATTATTGCACTTTTAGTTTAAGCTTTGGTCTGGTTTTGTTTTTGGCTACCTTGTTCTTGTGAAGATGGTGTATATTCTGGGATAAGGTCCTTAAATTGTTATTTGAAAAGATAAGGGTCAATTTTGTCAAACGTTAAAACATGAGGTCCTAAAAGTGTCAAAATTCCTTAAAAGTGACATTTTTAGGATCTCATGTTTTAATATTTTGGCAAATTGACCTTATCTTTTGAAATAACATTTAGATCCTTATGTTTGTTTTTTTTTTTAGACAAATTCAAAAGTTCCGCAGATTTAACGTTAAGTTTAACGGAATTTTTGAATTTGTCCTAAAACTAAAAAAACACAAAAATAAGGTCCTAAAATTGTTATTTCAAAAGATGAGGGTCAATTTACAAAACGTTAAAATATGACTAACATTTGAGGTCCTAAATCATTATTATCCCATTTCAAATATTCCATCCAACTTAACATGTTTTACCGCTAAGTTAGACGAAATTTCAAATTGTCCTAAAACTGAAGAGAAAAAAAAAACACAAACATGGGTCCTAAAATTGTCATTTTAAAAGATAAGGGTCAATTTTGACACAATGATAAAACATGAGGTCCTAAAACTGTTAAAAGCCCTTAATTGGCTAACATAGAGAAGGTTTTTAGTCAAATTAGGAACCAGAAGGACATTATTCAATGATTAATTTGCACTATTGTGAGTTATATTACTGGTGCCTATGCCTTTTATGGGTAATGAAGAACCATTCCCAATAACTACAATTTCTGACCCATTGTACCTATGAAGATTAGTTAACAAACCTGAGGAAACTGAACCGGATTCTCTGTTTTAACTTATGTTTCAGTTCATTAAGATCAGAGTATGGTTGCTCTTATGCAGATAAGAGATGACTTCTGTAAGGCGAGCTAGGAAACTACGATTCTAAATATAATGTTTTTAATGATGTTATGCTTCAATTTAGATTTATGTTGATGATTTTGGTTTGTTGGAGATATGTAAGACTTAATTATTTAATTTAGAGTATGCTTGTGCCAATTAATTAAGGCATTACCTGTTCTTGACTCCAATCTATCTTTGTATTTTTTATTTCTTTCTTTTGTGAATCATCATAAGGTGTTCTAACTGTAGTTATATACATGTTGAGTTTTTCTGTTTCTGTAGAAATTTTGGGTTCAAATGGCTTAATTTTTCTAGTTTCCAGACAATTTCTTCAATTTTTTTTTGGTTCCACTTGGTACATCCCTTGGCTTAGTATTGTAAAGTTAGGAGTATAATAAAAGTTGGCCAACTGATTTGGATGTCCATCTTGTCGCCTTATGTTTTCCTCCTTTGCTTGAAACGACGTCGCGTGTGCTATGTGTGTTCTGCATTCATTGTTCCAACATGTGATTGGAACATTTTTTTTTGTGGTTCTTCCAAGGTGAATTACCCTTGCAGAATTCTTTTTCACCACGTGGTTGTAAGATTCTTTTCCTCTTATGTTGGCGGCACCGCTTGTGTTGAATGGAAGAGCCGCTGGGAACTCTTAAAAGTGTTGAATGGGTTGGCCACTGCCCGAAAGTGACCTGTGTTGTTTTAGCTTACGGATGGCGTGTTTATATAGGCAGTGTTTTACATATACAAGCTGGTCATCATTGAGAGTGCATTGTGTGCCTTATGCATATAACTTTTAAGCAATTGACTTCTTGTTCGGGCCTTGTTGCTTTGTCCGTAGGCTTTTTCCTTTTATTTGGCTCCTGTTAGTATAAAGGTATAGGCTGATGTTTGGTATAAGAAATGGTTATGCGGTCTTCCTTGTCGCTTTATGGGCTTTGAAGGGTGAATGATTTTCGGCTTCGCTTTTGTTCAGATTTGCCTGTTCTTTGTCTCACGTGCTTCCTTATCGGACTGGATGTTTGCTTAGGTTATGTATTGCCTTATTTTTGGCTGTGTTGGGTTGTTGTTCGCTTTGATTTTGCAGCTTGTTTGGACTTGAATGAAAGATAGTTTTTTATTTGGCACATGCTGGTATGAAGTAAAGGCTGATGTAGGTAGTGACATGTCTTATATATAGTCATTGCATTTCCTTCTAGGCTTCTACTTGCTCACACCCGGCCACGAGGCATTGAAGCCATTTTTGTCTGTTCGCTAGCCACATGAAAAGACATTGTTGTCATGGGTGCATTAGATTCCCTGTTTTTGTGGGTGCGTTGTTTCAGAACAACTCTGAAACGACGCCGTTGGAGACTTCCCTTTTTTCTTCCTAACAAGAATCTCCGCAATGATTTCTTCAGAAGTTGAAGATGACGATCATGGCGCTTACCAATCATATCATATGGAGGGATGAAATAACGAGGTACGTAGTCGATCGAAAAGGCTTTCTGAAGAGATTCTGAATTTTTCTACCATTCATTTGCCGGTTATTGTTTGGTTTGATTGAAATATTGTTGGAGGGTTTTGTCGATTTTAATCGCATACAATTTTTGTTAAGGCATAGAAAATTGAGTTGAATTGCATTTCCTTTTCCACTCGGTTACCGGATATATCGATCGTCCGATTTCGAGGTGTAAGTGTAAATCATGGTTTCTTATTAAAATCCATGGACATTTTATCAACCTGGCTACTCAGTTGTTTCAGTTGGTGGATTTTTTCCTCATGGTTGGGACATAAGACAAAATGAAGGGACAATCATGCCTGCTCTTTTTGTTTTGAACCAATTTAGTGAGTCCCTTGCTTTTCTCTCGTATCGATTCCCCGAGCTTTCGAGCCAGGTTGTTAATGTATGGACAATGAATAAACACAAGAACGAAAGAAAGGTGGACCAAACTCTATTCGATCGGATTTGCATTGGTTTGTCTTCGTTTTGCCACTTCATTTCATTAACAAATAAAATTATTGATTAAAATCACAACTATCATGATATAACATATATGATAATATACGCTGTTACATCAATATTATATGTGAGTGAAGTTCAACATATGATTTAACCAATTTTTTTTTATATTGAACTAATAATGCATACCCATGCCAAAATAAGAATTTAAAATCAATCACCCCATCAACCATCATCCAAAACAACAAACGCGACCGAATTTTCCAGCTAGGCACCGATAAGATAAGAAATAATCGTATCTTACTAATTTGAATTGACCAAAGATTTAACATCTAAACATTATTAATACAAGATTAAAGAAAAATACACGCAAGTTATTTGTGTTAAGTAGTAAATTGATATATTTAAATGAAATTTAACAATGTAATTTAACATAATACATTGTTAAGTACGTGTTAAACTTATAAATAATAATATATTTTCTAAAAATACTTATAATATATAGTGAATAATTATAACTCAGTATGAGTTAATTGTTTCAATTGTAAATTCAACTGTAGAATAAACATCAATACAAACAGAATCTATACAACATAACATTATAAACATGTATTGTTACAACATAATATAAACAACATGAAGTATAAAAGAACGGATACTCAAAAAATCTCTCGACAAATTTTTGGATTACATGTATGAAGCCGAATCAAAGCAAATGGAGACCTCCCTGTTAAAGGAAATAAAGTTAAGCATTTACTACAACCAATTGGTTTTTAAGACAACTGCAGTCATTGATCCTAACATGGTATCGAGCGGAGGTCATGAGATCAAACCTGCTCCTCGCTTATCAGGCAAGTGTTGGGCCTCTTTGTCTTTGCTGGCCTAGTTTGGTCTTTGCTGCTTTGTGTGCTTAGATGGCACAGACAAATTGTTAGAGGCCCACACTTGGAGGGTGTGTGGAAATAAAGTTGCGCTTTACTACAACCAATTGGCTTTTAAGATAACTGCAGCTTGATCATAATACTCCCATGAATTGTTCTTTGTAAAATGGTCATAAAACCTCTGGGGTTTATCGCCTCTAATCGATGACGGGAGGCAATGATCGAATATTTTCGTAGATATCATAAGTCCGCGAATCTCCTCCATGGCGCGGTAAGCGGTGTTCATGGTTCGGTTTGGTATGACTTTAAGGATTTTCAAAACCAAACCAAATATTTCGGTTTGAAAAAATTGAAACAAAAACCAATCATATCATAATAGACAGTTTGTTCGGTACGGTCTTTTATTGGTTCAGTTCGGTTTGTCGGTTCACACTACAAAGACTACAACAAATTGAACATAGTAACTAATTCCACTTTGAAACTCAATGCTTAATGATGCAATTATTGATACCATGTTATTTCATTCTTCATGTGTCATCCTCTTCCATAACAAAAATTGGGTCATTAACAAGCGTAAAAACTTTGTGTCCTTTCATTCTCCATTAAGAATGATCATCATTTTCTATAGCACAAACTGGATCATTAAAAATTGTAAGAACTCATAAGAGTAAGTTTGAATTATTTAATGAAAATAAAAGAATATAATATTTACGCACCACATTTGTACATATGTGGGTAATTCATCATATTCAATGATCATTTATTTTGGTAATTCTATGTTTCTTTCATTGTTTGTTGATTCTTCTTCACTACCCACCCTTAGTAAAAATTGGTTGAAGTGTAGATCTCCTCTTGCTTTCATGTTTTTAAAATGTATAATTTTTATCATTGGCCACAAATATGATTTCACCAAGCTTGCTTCTATTGTTTGTATAGTATCGTGTATTTTGGTACAAACAGAAACACTTGTCTAAAATCACATCCAAATACAACCACCTTTCCTTCGAATGCGTTAGAAATTCTCATGATGTCCTTCAAGCTTTTGTCAAGTGTCTCAATTGCCCATTTCTTTACCATTGGTGCTTCATCCCATATGATTTGACTTGATTTTCATAGTAATTCTGTATTTTCACTATGCATTGGAATATTGCACATACTTGTTTCATGTGCATCAATTGGAATTTTAAAACGTGCATGAGCGGTTCCGCCTCCCTGCATAATTTCACCGCAACTCTTGATGTGATATTCCTATAGTTATCTAGTGTCTCATTTTTAGATTTGCTTGCAGATTATTATATAAATATGTTTTCTCTACGCCACTGCACTCCATCAATAAAAATACCCCACCATGGCCTTTATCAACCTTATAGAGATTTTTTGGAATATACTTTGTAATTCATGATTAAGCATTTCTTCTAAAACACCGTCTTGGTTGGAGAATCGCTTAAAAGTCAACATGTACAAGCACGACACCATTATTTTCTAGAGATTCTTATTTCGTGAGATAGTGTTGAGCCTCCTGCATCTTGCGTAATAAGGAATTAATCACATAGACCTCCGACGGCCCCCGATGACAATTTTCACCTGGTCGCTCGTCGACCACGCGAACTTAGACTAGCATGGCCTTGATTGTCTTTCTATTTGGCATAGTCCGATGTAAATTTGTGTAGTTTATGCTTTGAACAGCTTAAGTTTTATAATTTTAATAAAATATCCTGGTTTCAACCAAAAAAATGTAATCTTTTAGAGAATCTCTATAGACAAATTCATCACGATATTTTCTACAATGTTGTTCCAGTTTTCTTGTAGACAGCTCATCATGAATCTCTATATCACTGCACTCCATCAATAAAAATACCGCAGCGTGACCATTATCAACCTTATAGAGATTTTTTTTTTTGAATATACTATGTAGTTCAGATTAAACATTTTTCTAAAATATAATCTTTTTGGGGAATCTCTATAGATAAATTGATATGATTGACCGTGTACATGAAATCTTCCGGCATTGGTTGCCAATATGTATCCTATAGTTGTTGAATGTTTGTTCGTTGACAATAAACTAATAGAGTTGCAAAAAAATCTTGTTAATGCATTAGACATTTGAAAAGCAACAACTTCATTTAAGCATTCCGAGATGCTCTGGTCGATTCTAAAACCTCTTTTCTCTACAAATTTCCTTGAAATGTATGTAGTTATTGGTTTTACCTTTAATAAATATTCAAATTATGTTGGTCCTCTAACATGATTAAGTAGCAATCTATGATAATACATTTCTCCTTCTGATGCCAATCACAGTTTTTTTTTCTTATCTATCCATTATTTTTATATGCTCTTTCATACAAAAAAAATTTTGTTTGGAATTTCACAATACAGAAGTTTTTTGCCCTTTTGATTTGATCAACAAAGGGTGAGAATTAAGTCAGCTTTGTTATTTAGGCAAATCCGTTTCGTATGAGATCTTCAAGATTTTGATTCTTTCAATATGAAACATCAAAACCAACCAAATAGTTTAACTAGAGGAAATATTATTAGTTATCCGTGCAAACAGTGAAAGTTGCAAACTGTTTTGAATTTGTTACTTAGAGCAATAGCGCTTGTAAGTCTAGCAAAACTCTTCAATGCCTTGCAAAAGTACTACACATTATTTCTAATGACTATTTTACATGTTCACACCTTTATCTAAGATGATGACAGACACTGTCTTATTTGATGCAAAAGGATGTCAAAAAAAAAAAAATATTTTGAAACTTGTGGCAACATAAGTAGAAGATGACGGTGCATGCTAGGTCGTAAATCAACGTGCGGGTATATTTTTATAGCAAAAGAGAAGGGAAATCATATATCTATGGTATGAAGAGGGAATGATTTACATTTGATTTAGTTATTTTCGTTTATGTTTTGAACTGTATATTATATTATTAGATTATACTGTTATAAATTTAATTAGTAGACTTCTGATAGCTAAGGAAAAATGTTAGCTATTTTAGAATTTTTCATACTGGATTAATAAAGTGGTTAAGTGTCATTAATTTTAATGGTAAAAGTCTATAATACCCTTTGACTTTTACTTATGTAATAGTTGTAAAGTAGGTGAATATATAGTAAATTAGTGATAAAAGGAAGAAAAATGTTATAAATACTCCATTGGTATTTTAAATGAACTTACATTATTAGACAAATTCATAAAGCTAAATGCAATTACATTTTGGGATGGAGGTATTATTGTATTAATTTGTTAGACTTTTGTTGCCATGTCGATGTAGAAATTAGTAGAGATTAATCTTTGATTCGGCTAATGAGACAATGATTTATTATTGTTTTCTTTTTACATAATTCAAAATATTAAATTGTGGAGAAACTTTTTTTTTTTTGGAGAAACGTCCGAAAGAGAAACACATAGGTGGGAAATATTTTTTTCATTTTTGATAAGATTACCAGCATTATGGACCTTAAGGAAAATAATTCTCTTTATGACATCATGTTTTTCTATATGCATAATTACTTATTACTCATTGATTGTTTAAAAAAAAATAGTTATACATATAAGTTTATCATTGTTGCACTATGATTTTACTTCAAGATGCACTTGAAATATTATCTTTTAACGTTATTTCTAATTATTTGGATTAATGTAATAGTTATATGGACAAAAGTATGATATATCAATTGCATTCTCAAAATTTGTACAATTTTTCTCCATTAAGTTCTCTCATATTGAATGGGATTCTGTATAGTGGTAATTAAAGGCAATTGTACTTTCGATTAGACCAGGATTCGATTCTCATCCCGCCTCAAGTAAGAAATCCTCTTCCCTCACCACCCCTTCCAAAATAAATCTCTCATATTTGTATTTTTAAGTAGCGATATCGATGTGCATGCAAATGTGCCTTATGGATATGAGTGATTTTATGCTGCAAGAACGTTGTAGAAGGTTAGACAAAGCCAAGATACTTTAGCTCATTCATTTTAACTCTCTTCACATAATACACTTTTGCAAGTGTGTGAGAGTTAGAAATGAAAGGCCAGAAAGATGCCACTTGCATAACCTTCATACAATCTGCCTAATTCATAAAATTTTTCTATGGATATTCATGCCATATATCACCATTTTTCAAGTATTTGCGTTGATTATATGTAAACAAAATCATACACAAAATGATAAATATTTATAAGTATCATTAATATTGATCAACAAATTTTAATTAGTATAAAATCTATTTTACTGGTAAATGCGTGCATTACAAGAATGTACGTTATATGCATGAGCAACCATAGATATTCACATACATGATATAACCGAATCACATATAACGTTGATAAGGTTGCATATTTCTGATAGCTTGTACTTTACTCCAGATAATGATTTAATTTGCTAAAGAAAATTGAGAACCAATTTGCTAAAGTTAAAAATTAAAAAGGGATAAGGGTTAAGTTTTATACGAATGTGTATTTAATTTGTTAATGGATAATTAGTATACTTTTGTTCCCATAATGTAGAAACGTGTAGAAGTGTAGATGTAGAAGATATTAATGAGAAAATGATTAATGATTTTTTTTTTTACATTATTGAAAATATTAAATAAATTGTGGAGAAACACTTTTTTATAAACATCCATATAGAAACACTTACGCTTAAAAACAAATTGCTTTTTTAATATAGTAGAGATATCTATACACCCCCTACAAACAACTACCACTTGAAACATTGAATAACTTAGATAAATAACAACATGTTTAATACACAATAATGATTGACCGAGCCGAAGGAGAAATATGAACGTATTATTATTATAGTGTGAGTGAGAGGGGTGAAATATAACTATTTTTCGCACATATTAGGGAAAAACGTTGAGTTATCTTAAATATTGATGCTGATGAAACACAAAGAGAAAAGAGAGCATGAATCGTGTAGCTTATTGAACGATTTATGCGTATGTTGTTCCTTTAAAAGATCGATATATTGAAGATGAGTAAGCGCTGGATGCTTAGGATATGATATTATTGATGGTCAATTAATATATTATAAATACGAAATATAAATAAGATGAGTTAGAGCGAATTAAACAGCCCGATAATTTATATTATTAACAGAAATATGTATTGGTTTCAAACGGTTAACAAAATTTCAAACTGAAACCAAATTGTAATAAAACGGCTTTGCTTTTTATTAAATAAACCAACAGAAAAACCACGATTTATATTTTTTCGGTTTGCCTCAATTTGATCCGAACTGTTGGTTTTGGTTGAAGAATTTTTTCGTTACTTTATTTCTACGTGGTAAATGAGTTTTACTACTTTCCATGTTTTTCTTTGATTCTTCCCTGTTTCCCCGAATCCGTAATCGATGAATGGCTAACCACTAAAAGAAAGCAGAGACTATCTTGTAATCGTCGTTTGATGTCTTCAAAAAGCAGGATTCTCCAAGATGGCTAGTTCTCATCTTTGTAGGCATCATCTTCATCGGACCTCAAATTTTTTAAACCTTTTCTTATAGGTTATTTGTTCATAAAGATCATTTCTAGACTTAATTAGGTATTTAGATGATATGTCAAGCCCGACAGAGAGCCCATGGATCCAAGACATGGCCGATGTATAAGCCCATTAGTGGATAAGACCTCGCCCCGCATAGTTCCGCCATTCATCGTAAGCCGAGCCAAACCGGGAGCAATCCAACCCGCCTCATGACTCTCACGATCCTCATTATTGGCCGAGGCGACGGGCGCCAATCAAACCAACATCCAACTCGCCTCAAAGACATTGGGGACCGACCGCTGTCTTCTCCAGATCGGACCAAGCCCGCTTAACTAGGCAACAGTCTCTACAACGGTTGCAAGCACGGAGGAGCCCGCAATGATCCACGATACAAGCTCGCCCAACAGAGCTCGCCCGACGACACGCCGTATTTACTCACCGCTTTGTAAACCGCCAACTATAGTCCCTATAAACAACGGCATCCCTCACACACACGTAACTACGTGATGTTGGCTTGAACCCCGACATCCAAGGGTACGCCGGGTACCACATCGGCACAACCATAATTCCCCAAAAACACTCCCCATTTTCGGTTGTATTGTAGAGCACCACCGTGTAATTTTCGCACAATCCAACCATAATTTGCTAGATATCTACCGCTTAATCCGCTTTGTGATAATTCGGATATTATCAATTGGCTCCGCTACCGGAACGACACTTCCATCACTTTTCCGGTCGCTACGCTGGTTGTTCACGGATTTCCGCGCCTAGAACCATCCAATTTTGGTTTTCCGACCGGTATTCATCAAGATCTTCATCGGAACCTTCATCGAAGTTCCTAGATCTTCATCAAGATCGCCCGATCAACCTCGATTCGCCGGAATCATCACCGTGATGCACCATATTCAATTTCCACAACGCTAAAATTTTCGGTTTTTTTATTTTGTCTAATGATATAACTCCGCTTAGAATATCAATAAAGATTTATTATATTTTTTTCCTCCTACCCTTAATTTATTGTACACCAACCCATTTTTCACTACTATACAATTTTTACATTAATAATAAATCAAATGGTATTTTAGTACATTTATTATTAAAATTATTGACCCTAAACTATTTTTTTAAACTATATGAAAAATCATAAATTGACTTATATTTTAAGGAGATGTAGTATTAATGGACGGAGGGACTAGATTTTTTCCCCAATGGATTTTAGTTGTTTAAAGAGGTGTGTATATATCTCTAATCGATAATGTATTCGTAGCAGTGTTCTATATTGTGTCATCTATCCTTAAAATGAAGATAAAAATAGAGTTTATCTCAAAATAAATTTTCCATAAAGAAGTCCCTATCCCTATTTATTTTTAGAGATATGAACAAATAAGCAAAATTACTTCATGACAAGACTATTCACGTCCCTAAACATATTTAATTATTAAAAATTATATGGATAGGGTGAAATAATAAATATTTAATGCAGATAAATAGAGTTGTGAGTAGAATATGATTATTTAATATTATTTAAAATGTTATAGGTGATAAAAATAGAGATCACTTGTTATGAGGTTTTAAAAATATATGATTATTTTATATTATTTTAAAATAAAATTAGGTGATTGTCATAAGAATGGCCTAAGGAATCGTTAAGTTTCAAAACGCTAAATTGCAAAGAAAAACATTTCTTAGAATCATCATCAAGATGGTTAGTTGTCTTCATCTTCCTGAAGAAATCATGGAGGATATTCTTGTTAGGTTACCGGTTAAATCTGTCATCAAATTTCAAAGCGTAAGTAAATCATGGTTCGATCTCGTAAAAAGTACTCCATTCATACACAAGCATCTTATTCGCAATGATTTTATAATGGGAGCATCTGCCACTCAGTTCCACAAGGGCATTATTAGATTGATTAATATATGTGATTTTCAAAAACATGCCGCCGATTATACATCATCTGCAGGGCTTGATTTTGATCTCCCGCCTTCTGAAAGCAACGTTTTGCTAAAATTGGTTGGTCACTGCAATGGCATACTGTGTTTGGGATATTCTCCCTATATTTTGTTGGTTAATCCATCATTGAAGCAGGTGAGAACTCTTCCCATTCCGCCCCTTTGCAGTCCTCGAGAGCATTGCGAATTGGTTGGCTTTGGATTTGATAATGTTACCATGGATTTCAAGGTTGTTAGAGTGGTGACCTCAGGCTATTGGGGAAAAGTTGATGGACATAGAGCTGAAGTATACAACCTAAGATCAAATGCTTGGAGAAAATTAGAAGGATTTCCTTTGGTTGTTCATTATACAACCAAATGTTCCACATTGTTTAATGGGGCCATTCACTGGTGTGTGAGAACAGAACTTTTGGGTGGCGAATACTCACTTTCAACATTGCTACTGAGTTGTTTCATAAGAAAATGAAATTTCCTCAAGGTTGGGACAACAGAGAAAATTTAGGTGGTTGGGAAAATGTCCCTGGTCTTTTCGTTTTAAACCAAGAGTCCCTTGCTTTCGCCTCGTGGTGTAATAAGCCTAATTCTACAAGTAGCTATGTAGATGTATGGACGATGAATAACCACGAGAAGGAACAAACTTGGACCAAAATCTATTCGATCGGACCTCTAACTCGATTCTTAAAACCGATATCTTTCTCCAAGAAGCATAAATTCCTCTACGAAACAACCACTCGAAAGCTATTATTGTATGATCTACTAAATCATCACAGCTCCACAGTTTGCGATAATTTATCACAACTTGGGCCATACATTGACAATTCGTTGGAGCTCTGCTTGGAACTAGAGGAATGTAGGTCAAGTTTAATCTCAATCAACACGTGACAGTATGGTTGCTCTCATGCAGATAAGAGATGGCTTTATGGGCGAGCTGGGAAACTACGATTCTAAATATATTCTTTTAATGAAGCTATGTTTCAATTTATATTCATGTTGGATGATTTTGGTTTGTTGGAGATATGTAAGACTTTTTTGTTTTAATTAATTAATTTAGAGTATGTTTGTGCGAATTAATACATTACATGTTCTTAATTCCAATCTTTCTTTGTATTTTTATTTCTTTCCTTCATGAATCATCATAAGGTGTTCTAATTGTAGTTATATCCATTGTGGAAATTTCTGTTTGTGGTAGAAAATTTGGGTTTGAAGGTCTTAGTTCTTCTAGTTACCAGACATTTTCTTCAATATTTTTTTGTTCTACTTGATCCATCTCTTGGCTTCGTATTGTAAAGTTAGGAGTATAATTTTCTCCCTTTTGCCTGAAACGACGTTGTGTGCTGTATGTGTCTGCATTCATTGTTCAGCATAATTGTTCCAACAGGGGCTGGTACATTTATTCTGGTTCTTCCCAGGTGAATTATTTTTGCAGAATTCTTTCACAATGTGGTCGTAAGCTTCTTTTCCGCACGCGGCTGGCTTCATTTGGCGTTGAATGGAACAGCCATTGGGAATTCTTAGAAGTGTTTTCATGTTGAATGGATTGGCCACTGCCTGAGTGACCTGTGTTGTTTTTGCTGTGGAGGTAGGTGGATGCTCCTTTATATAGACATTGTTTTACATATCCAAGGTTGTCATCATTGCAGCGTGCATTGTGTGCCTTATGCATATAACTTTTGAATGATTGGCTTCTTGTTCCTGCCATGTAACTTTGCCCGTAAGGCTTTCTCTTGTTTCCTTTTTTTTTTTTTTTTTTTTTGAATTTTAAATTTGGTTCCTGTGGGTATAAAAAAGGAGGTACTATAGGCTGATGTTTGGTATAAGTAATGGTTATGTATCCATCCTTGTCACCTTTAAGGCTTTGAAGGGTGAATGATTTTCGGCTTTGTTTGTTCAGATTTGCCTTTTTTGTCCCCTTGCTTATCAGATTGGATGTTTGCTTAGGTTCTATATTGCCTTTTTCTGGGCTGTGTTTTGGTGTTGGGTTGCGGTTCGTTTTCATTTTATTGCTTGTTTGGATTTTGAACATTAGGTTTTTTTGAATGGAAGATTGTAGCATAGGATTGGATGTGCAAGAAATCGTTCTTGTTTATGTTTTGTTTAAATTCTAGATTAGGAGTGAAATATGTGTACAGAGAGTTGAAGTTTAGAACTTTCAGCCATATTTTATTAGAGACAGAATGGATGATGCAGAATTTAAAGATTTGCTTGATAACAAAAGTTTCAGAGATACTATGCATTACATTTCCTTCTTACTGATGTACAAGGCCAATTTCCGAAACGCAGAACCCTAATAAAGAACTTTGAAAACATCAAGTTAAGAGGTACTATGCATTACATTAGTGCATAGAGTGACAAGGCCATCTTCCCAAACACTGAAACCATTTTTTGGCTTTTACTAGCCACATGAAGCGACTCCGTTTTTAGGGTGTGTTAGATACATTGTTCTGCTGAGTTGGTGTGGAACAACTCTGAAATGACGCTGTTTGAGGATTTATTTTTTGGGGGTAGGTAGGTTCATCCCCTGTGAAATCTCTGAAATGTTTTTTCAAGTCATTTTTTGGTTAAGGTAGGAAGCAAGCATTGGTGATTCTTTCCCAATTCACTTACCGCTTGTCCCCACCAACCATAGACCACTCTGTATTTCTTTGATACACTTCTCCGCCGGATCGCTTTTGTTGACTTTATTATGTTTTTGTTGTCTGAAATTCTCTGAAAGCATGGAATTTAACAGTTGTCCTGTTGTTTTTTTAATTTCTTTTCATGTTGTCAGAGTGTTTAGAACAATATTTTTCTAGTGTTGTCAAAGATTTGAACAATGATAATTTACGGTGAGGGCCTGATCGGTTCGGATCGATCTGGTCATGTAGGGACAAGGTTCAAATCTATCGATTTTATGGATAATAAGACAGGATTCAACATGCTCATATATATAGAGTGAATGAATTATAATAAGCAGGTATGCAATGTGGTACTTATAAGGGTTATTTAACTTTGTTAATTAGAGAAGGACATTTACTACATTAGGGATTGCATAAAATTCTAAGTGTTTGCATTTAGAATCCAAACACTGAAACCATTAAAGACCACCATTAAATTGCTAATTAGAGAAGGACATTTACTACACAGGCTGCATCTTGCAATTATAGATGCTGATTCAGATGATTGACCTTTGATTCACAACAGTAGTAATTAGTCCAAGGAGAAGGAGGTAATTTAGTCCAAAAACTCCCTTTTTATACGAATACCATGTGTTGAGCTTTATGTTGTAATGTAATATCTTGATGTTTGAAAAATACTGTCTCTGGTAAACTTGTCAGAATTGCCTTCTTACTCAAAGTTCTGTCTTGGTCCGATTGGGGATAGCATTTCTCTTCTGCATGTCCATGGAGTTTTGAAAGATCCAAACATCTCAGAGATAGATCAGAGAGGTAGGAATTTATCGAACGAACCGCACTCCTTCGTATATGTCAGGAGTCAAATAACGTCTTTGTGAATTTAAAATGGTTATTATAATCCTAGCTTCTCTTCAGGAATTGAATGCAAATTCAACTTCCATCTACGGTAAAATTCTAAGTCCCTGGTATCCGACTTTCTATAAAAGTCATCTTTGTTTTTGTTTTGCACAACCGTCGTTACAAAATAATTTGGTCGTAGCTTTTTGTGCAATAATACTCGTTGCTTGGCTTATTTTGGCTATACCAATAGTTAAGGGTTCGTTTGGACATGGATTTATTTAAGTTGATTCTTATTCAGTGTATGAATTTTGGTTGAAATGTTGATTGGATTGCATCATAGTTATAGCTAGTTAGTAGATATTTTGTGCAGTTGTAAATAAATGTTTTTCCTTTTCTATTTTTGCTTATTTCTCATGTATTTGGAATTACGTTTATATCAAAGGACCAAGTCAATTTTTTTAATTACTAGGACAAATTCCTCAAGTCCAACAAATAGTGCACACCTCGATTTCTTCAATGAATATGAAAAGAATCCAACAGCACAACCGTCCTTGTCCTATACTATTTTTTTCATTCAGACTTCATTCAAAAGGTTTGCTTGACATTAATATAGTAGTATTTTATGTTGTTGAGTTGATGATCAAGTAGGCATATCATTATTCATTCATGAAAGTTCTTGCAAAATTTTCACTGTCCCGCCACCACTCGTGTCGTGCAACCACCACACAACAGGCGGTGTTACGGTTTAATCTAAGGATGATCAGGTGATGCTCTGTTCAGTTGATCTGATCTGACGGCCGGCAGGTGTGAAATTAATATCAAGCAAAAGTGATTGCTATTTGAGTATTTGTTTTATATCATTTGTGTTTTGAAACCAGATACCTGGAAGCATTTATATATGAGGGAGGTTGGCAGAGGACCATTTGATTCAGCCCAAACTGCAGTTTCCTTGTTCCCCAAGTCTCCCCACGTCGATGTAAGTTATCCCTGTACACACCTCGAAACGATTCTTGTAATCGATGATAAAAGAAAACCAATTATAGACCTCAAGTAAACAAACTCTTAATCTTTTCTTTTTTTTATGTCTGCCTTATGTTTTTGCTCACAGGATTCAGGGAAAGAAACATTTGTTGATGACCTGGAGAAAGACTTAGCAAATGTGAGTGTTGAGCTGGAAGGAAATGAAGTCGATGAATACGAACAAGCCCTTATTCAGTTTGACCACTATGAAGAAACAGATAAAGAGCTTACCTATTTACCACAGAGTTCTGAATTCGAGAGAGAAATCACAATATATGGATTGGAATCAAGAACAGAGGACTTAAACATTCAAGAAGAGCTTTCACAGGTTTTAGATGAGAAAAGTGCTTCTTCAAAAGAACATGTCTTTATACCGGAAAGAGATTTTGAATTAGTAAATGATGAGCGATTAAAGTGCATAAAACGAGCACAAGTAGCAGAATCAAACTTGAGCCTAGAGAAGCCAAGAACCGAGGAGCTTAAGGAAGAGGTAGAATGTATGACAAAACGAGTAGTAAATACCGAACATGAATTGGAGGCAGAGCTTTTGGATAAGTCTCTACTCATTGATTCACTTCAGTCGCGGCTTCATAGAGCAAACGAGCTTCATAGTTGTCTCGAGAAAGTTGCTTTTGATGCTATTACTGAAGTAAATGTACTGAAAGCTGAATTGGAACTAAAGGAAGTGAAAATTTCGGAGCAGGAATTTTACATCAATCAATTGGAGACGGAATCCGAGGGACTAAAGATGAAAATTATTAAAGCAAACGAAGAATTAGAGGAGACACGGAAACGCATAACTGAGGATAGAAACAAAGAAAATGAAGTAGAAATCGAGATAGCTTTGCTCAAATCCGAACTTCATAAAGGCAAGTCGAGACTGGCAGCAGCATCAGCTTCTGAAGAACGGGCAAAGTTGAGAAGTCTGCAATCAATGTCGCCCTTCACCATTTAGCAGCAGAATTATTGGAAGCCAAAACCGAAAACAAACAATTAAAAGAATCCATGAAGAAAACATCAGAAGATAGTAATGTAATGATATCAAGAGGGGAGTATGAAGTTCTTCTGATCAAGAATGCGGAATTAGCAAACCATGTCCAGAAGATGATGGACCAAGAAAACTACAAAACCGAGTCAGAAAAACTGAAGAAAGAGCTACAAACCGCCAATGCAAAAATAACAGAGTTAAGGTCACGAGCAGAACACGCGATAAGCAGAGCAGAAGCGGCTGAGAAGGTCAAGGAAACGTTAGAGGAACGGGTAAAGAGATGGAAGGAGCAACGAGCAGCAAAGAAAAAGGCAACAACACTGACTACTACATTGCACGTAGAATCGATGAATTTTGTAGAAGAAGATGGCAGTTTAAGATACAAAAGTGTTCCAAAGGTTCACCACCAGCCCCTTGGAAAAATCCTCAACATGAAATTCTAGATATATCACACCATGATTTTGCAACATTGTACTATGACTTAATAAGTTCTGATAAGGTGGTATTTTCCAAATAACATTATTTAGTATTAATTTCAGATTGGGAGCTATTGGTGAAATTTTTTACTCCTCTTGTATAACTGACACTGTTACTATTAACTGCTCAGAGCTTTTAAGGGCACTGCACCATACTTACTTGAATACCCAAATTGATGGGGCATCACATTTTCACATGTTATTTTACTTAAGACACTATACTGGTATTCACAATTACTCATCGCGCCACAGTTTAATTACAAAGTTGTCATTTATATATCTAAGGCACCACACTTGAAATAAAATTACAGTCTTGTCAAAATAACTACTACATCCGTCCCGAAATGTAAGTCCATTTAGGTGTTTTCATACATATTAAGAAAGTTGGTTAAATTGATTATGTGTCATAATTTTGAAGAAAAAGTCTAAAATGTCCTTTGACTGTTATTAATGCAGATTAGTGAAAAGTGTGTGGATAGATAATAAATGAGGGGTAAAAGAAGAAAAATGTAATAAATGTTTCCTTGGTTATTTAAATGGACTTACATTATGAGACAAAACAAAAAGTTTAAATGAACTTACATTTTGAGATTTTGAGGTTGTACAAACACAACCCAACAGCTCCATAGTCAGACTTTGACGTCCGACAGCTCTATAGTCGGAGCTTAACATCCGACTGCTCCATAGTTGGACCTTGACTAGTTTATACTACCTTCGTCCCATATTATAAGACATCATAGCTTTATGCACACAAATTAAGTTCGAAACTCAAAAAATGATCCAACTTTGGTAGTTTTGGACTAAAATGTCCATAGGCTAATTAGAATAATGTAAAGCTTTAGAATAAGGACTAAGAGTAAAACAGGAAAAAGAGCATTAATTATTGCATTGAAATGTGAGTATGACTTATATTGTGGGACCGATGAAAAATGTTAGGTTGACTTATAATATGGGACGGGGGTATTATTAATTTTACATATAAGTTCTAAATACCTTATTATATATTGGGTTGGGTGGGTATTATTGTAACGCCTGCTTTCGGATACCGAGTCATTATCCGGAAATGGAACGTTCAGCACATGACATTTAGAGAAATACCCTAAATCTCACGTAAGCCTTACGTCCTATGAGAGTAATTAAAGATTTGCACTGACTACGCCAGTGTCAATTCCTGTGGTGTTCATCTTGTAACGGTGATGAAACAGCCACCAACCTCAGCTCCGATACCAACTCAGAATAAATTAGGAAGAGAATATCATCTTCATTCATACATTGAGGCTCATATTTTTCAGTACATTCATCTTGTGAATCTATATTAGATATACCTCAGCACAATCTAATGAAGGGAATAAAGGACCGCGACTATAACAGCCCATACTCAATAGAAGACAAACGTGAGTAAAGAGACCCTTCTGCCCTTACAACATAATATTATTATCTAACAATGAAAGACCCTAACTGGCCGCTTTCCTAAGTCTACTTGCTTTTTTTTTAACAAATTTGTTTTTAATTACTCTGATATGTGAATTTATGGTTTTTACCCTAAATGTCACTTGCCGAATATTTCTTCTCTGAATAAAAACTCAGATTCTGGATCGGGCGTTAAAAAAAAATATTAAAATAATATATATATATATATATATATATATATATATATATATATATATATATATATATATATATATATATATATATATATATATATATATGGTATAATAAATTTGAAATTGGATTGGTTTGGGTGGGTTTGGGTTGGTTTTGAAAGAGTCGGGTCGGTTTGGGGCGCCATAATTCGTTTCCCAAACCAAACCAAAACGAAGTCAACCCCAATGGTTTGGTTCGAATTGGTTTCGGTTTGGATTGGGTTGGTTTAACAAGCCTAATCTTTGATATAAAAAAATTATGACAAAACCGATTTTTTTTTACATAAACTCTAAATAGCTACATCCAAACTAAAATAAATTACAAACCAAAATGATTAAAAAAAAAAAAAAAAAAAAAAAAAAAACCTTGAAACAACTAACAAGTAACAACACATTACAATATAACTCAGCTACGATCAATCCCCATAGTTGCATATTTACATAAATGCATTTACTGATTTAAGATTATTATATAATGGGTTATAATGAGTTATATTGAAAAAAAATTGGGTTAATGGGTCGGTTGGGTAATGAGTATAATATATATAAATAATGTATAAACAATTTGGTTTGGTTTGGATTGGATTGGATTGGGTGTAATAAAAAATACCGAAACCAACCCAATGCAATTCGGTTTGATTCCAAACCAAACCAATTCATTTGGTTTGTTATTGGTTTGGTTAATTCGGATTGGTTGATCGGTTTATGGTTTGGACTCAGCCCTACTTATTGGCTTTTCTAATCATAATCATAATCATAATCATAACTATATTAAAAGAGTCAGTTGTTTCCCACGTAAGTGTTTCTTCCCTCGGGTGTTTTCCACAAAAAGTGTTTCTCCACAATTTAATATTTTCATAAATAAAACAATTTATTCAATATTAAAAAAAATTAGATAGTATTACGTTAAAAATTATCTCATTGTTTTTTTAGCAACAATTATTTATTTTATATGATACATACATCTCTTTTCCGTTTTCTTTATAATTTGGATTTTATTACGTATATTTTAGCTATTTAATATCTTATTTTGCATTTTCTTAAAATGTCAAAGTTTAAAATTACGATGACATGTACATACATTAATTACTTTCCCCCTACTTTTATTTTTATAATATATAAATCTTATAGTTATTGTATTTTTAAATAAGTCAAATTTAAAATTATAATACCATGTAACTTTATACAATTTCTAATTAGTCTATTTTTTTTACAGATACGAAATATAGACACGCACGTATATTTTTTGTCCCCCCTTGGAGTCATAACCGGAACATTCGGCTTAAGGACCACATCATTCTTTCAAGTACTTAAGGGTCAATTGCATTTGTTTATACACATTATCACCAAAACGACGTAGTTAAAAAAAAAAAGAAATCTACTGTTAGATATTTTCATATTTTGGGTGTGTGGTTAGATCAGTTCTACTCGAGAGAATACTCTCTCGAGTACTTGAGAGGATCCTGCCTCCAATGGCTTGATGACAAAAATATGATTCTATCAAATGAAACATTTAATATTGTTTTTTTCATGTTGTGTCTTCATACTTTTAAAAACTATATATCTATGCAATTAACAATAGAACCATCTCACACCGAAAATCAACTATAGAATTAATCTAAAACATGAAATAAGAATGTTTAATATAATTGATCAAGTATGCGAATATTTATATTGATTAAAGTTAAAAATATATAATGAGAACGGATTACAATTCATCGATATTAATATACATACAAGATATTAATTTAGTAAATTTAATCATACAACAACATAAAGAGTCTCCATAATTGATCAAGCATAGTGAGAACATTACATTGATTAAAGAAAAAATAAAATATAATAAGAACGGATAATAATTTCTCAATATTAATATATTAGTAAATATAATTATACAACAACATAAAGAGTCCCACTAAAAAAAACGACATAAATAGTCACCGCTTTTTTTAAATTCATACTCCATCGCTTAAAATTAGTTAAATGAATTCAGATGCACTTAAGAAATTAACGAGTATCTGAAAACCACCTAAGGAATGTGTACGGCGTAGTGAGAGAGATACTTCTAGATGCGTGATGTTTCAGATGATCAGAGAAGAGACTTGGTAGAAATGCATTTTCGAGGAAAAGCTAATGTGTGGTTTGGCAATCTGAGAATGAGTTTTCCAACAATTAATTGGGCATTACTGAGGGTAGAAGTTATGAAACGATTATGAGGTAGGCCAATATATATATATATATATATATATATTACGTTGACAGAGACTTACTTCATCAAATGTTTTATAAGAGGCCTTAAATTGAAATTAAGTTTATGGTGAGATTGATGAAGCCTGAGGACATTGATATTGTCATATGTCAGGAATCTGTTACATTGGCATTGAATGACATGCATGTACATAAAAATTACTCTAACCATAGCCAATCTAGGTTCTCCATTCACCACTAAGGTGAATGATAAACTACCCGACAATCGATAATAAACCAATGGTACATAAGACAATTACTCTTAAATAGTTGTAGGAAAAGAGGGCAATTGGGTTATGTTTGTGTGTGATGAAAAATACACCTTTAGCCAAGTGTGCAAGCAGGATACACATACACTTTTGGGTACCTAAGGATGATGGAGTTTGGGGAGAGATTACAGCAGATAGAACCAAATCACCCTATGTTAATCACAGAGAGTAGATGGAAACAGAATGGTGAGTGAATTTAAGTGTCCTAAAATATGTGAGATTGATCAAAGTTGAGAGGTTGTGCCATTGTATTAGAATGGATTGGATGAAAAGTGCATAAATGTATGGTCTTTGACTTCAACAAAACAGATGTGGTTTTCACTAACGAGGGAGAACAAATTAAGATGTGAAGTTACACAGAAGAATCTCAACTTAAGATGACCAGCTGCAAAAGCTTTACTAAGAAATTGAGAAATAGGGCCTATAGACTCTCAGGGAGCCTCAATTTGATACATGAACATGCTCTGAATCATGTGCCCAGTGAACTGACTCATGTCCTAGAAGAGTGCCATGAGGTGTTTGTAAATACCTAAGGATTGCCATAAATGAGGGGCTATGAGCATACCATAACTTTAAATGAAGGTGTTGAACCTATGAAACTAAAACCTTATAAGTATACTCACTGTCAGAAAGATAAAATAGAGAAGTTGGTGGATAAAATGCTACAGCGGGGGATTATCCAACCACAATAATAGTCCATTTTCATTACCCTTGCTTTTTGTGAAAAATAAAGATGGAACCTAAAGATGTATGTGGATTACAAAAGGTTGAATGACTTGATTGTCAAGGACATATACCCTATTCCCTTAATTTATGAATTGCTAGATGAGTTTGGGAGTACTGCGGTATTTTGTAAAATATATTTAAGGCCTGGATTCCATCAGAACTTGATGAATGGGAATGATATCCAGAAGACTGTCATTGTGACTCATCATGACCAATTTGATTTCAAAGTGATTCCATAGAAGTATGAATGAGATGCTGAGACCTTACTTGAGCAAGTTTGTGTTGATATTTTTTTTATGACATCTTAATCTTGAGCCCCTAACATGGATTCCCATATACAACATCTTAAAGTGGTTCTAGAAGTTATGAAGAAGAACCAATACTATGCTAAATTGTTCATATGTTTTTTTGGACAAGCCATGGGGGAATACTTGGTTCATATCATACATGAGGGTGAAGTGCATACTGGCCCAAGCAAGATTCAAGCCATGTCAGATTGGCCCCAACCCTATAATATGATTGTACCGAAAGGTTTTTGGGCCTAACATGTTTTTACAGGAGTTTTGTGCCTCGCTATGGGATTATTGCTAAACACTTGAATGACCGTAACTCAAAAAAGATGGGTTTTGTCACAGAGTGCCTCGGAAGCATACTAGAAACTCAAGGAGTCCATGTGCAAATCATCAGTACTTGTCTTACCATATTTTGGAATTCCATTTTGCATTGAAACATATTCATGTCTCAAAGGATTAGGGGCTGCTTTACAACAAAACAAGAAACATGTGCTTATCTAAGCAGGGCCTTCATCTCTACGGATATGGGATTGTTTCTCAATGAGAAGGAACTCTTATTAGTCCTCAAGGCAGTAACGAAATGGAAGCTATCTATTCAAGGCCGGGCCCTTTGTCATCGAAATTGATCAATAGAGTCTGAAGTTCATTCTAGATCCGAGGACTACTACTACATTACAACAAAAAAATGATGACCAAGTTACTTGGGTTGGATATCACTATTGAGTACAAAAAGAGAAGTGAAATTATAGCGCCTGATGCCTTGTCCAGGTAAAGTCATTTTGAGAGACAATTGTGTGTTGTGAGCATGATATCCCCTTATTGGATGCAAGAAGTAACTTCCAGCTACAAGGATGACATAGCCGTTGAGGAAAATTTAAGGCACCAATGGATTCTTAAATACAAAGAGAGGATATATATATATATATATATATATATATATATAGGTTTTTTAATCATAGGTGAGAGCAATCATGGGTAATCACTGATCGGTAGGAGTGGATTTTGAATTTCCATTTCATCAAGCAGCTTTTTCCATTTCATTGTTTTGGGAAAAAATGCAGACCTCCGCTGTAAATTGTAACATGTAATTTTACTCAAGCCCGGAAAATACCCGCCCATACTCAAAACTTGGCATCTCTCGCTATCTCTTCTCTTTTTTCTTTAAATTTTTTAGGGCCTCATTGTTTTATGACTTTCAATCATATCAAAGAAAGATGAGTTGGATCATGATGATGAAAAACATGACGATGAGATGCAAGTCGTAATTATATTTCTATCGATTTTCCTTATAAAAATACTATGATAAACATGGATATTTTGTTGTGTTGTTATAAGTGTATATAGATTTATACAAATTATGCATTTGGTGTTTCATCCCGTTAGTATTTATTTTCGTGATTAGTAAATTAAGTGTTAAAACAATTTCCGTTGGCCTTTTTTCCTGTTGCAAAATTTGCATTTTTATTTAATCTTTGTTTATTTTTACAAAGTAATTATCTTCTCTCAGAGTGGGTTCAGTTCTAGCGCAAGTTGCCTAAGGTATGTATATTTCTCTCTATTGTCTTTAATTTTTAATTTTATTTTATGGAAGGCAGGTTAAGGGTCAAAGTACCAATTTCGTTTGGCTTTATTCATGTTGCAAATCTGCAATTTTTATTTAAACTTGATTATTTTTATAGGGTAATTATCTTCTCTCATTAAGCGTGGTTTCAGTCTAAGCATAAGTTGCCCGATGTATGTACAATTCTGACCAAATATTTTTCCCTTAAGAGCCAATATTTTTATTACCAATCTTCTTTTTATTTTATAGAAGGCAGTTAACGTAGTCTGCTTCACTTCATTTTTTTCCTTTATTTTATAATATTTAGAAAATGATAAATTTAATTGTGCCAATTAATGTAAAATACTACATTAGATTATATTTTGAAAAATATCTAAATTCAAATATGTCATTTAATGCTAAATATTCATACATTACATGAATCCCTACAAATTATCCACCCCAATTAATGCCAAATTTTCTCGCATTAAATTACTTTTTCAAAAAAATTATATTCAAATTTGAATACGAAATATTATTACATTAATGTCATCCACTACAAATTAGACGCTCTCATTTAATTCCAAATATTCTTACTTTCATTTTTTTAACATTGCACCGATTTTTACTCAAAAAAAACACATTGCACCGATTTTCTTTAATAATTTTGGAATTAATTTTGTCAGGTTTTCTTTTGGCCGGTTTATGTCATTAAATGAGGAATATTCTCACATTAAATACATTCCTATAAATTAGTCACCCCAAATAATGTTAAATATTCTTAAAATAAATTAAATGTTCAAGAATAACTAAACTCAAATATGCCCTTTAATACGAAATATTTTTCATTAAATTATAATAATTAACAAAAAGATAAATTCATTTATATCAATTAATTCAAAATATTCTAACATTAAATTACATTTTGAAAAATATTTAAACTCAAATATGTTATTTAATGTGAAATATTCAAACATTAAATACATCCTATACATTTCAAAAAATACATCCCTATAAATTTGTCACCCCAATTAATACCAAATATTCTTACGTTAAATTACGTTTTTTAAATAACTATATTCAAATTTACCAATTAATATGAAATATTCCTTAATTAATGTCATTCCTTAAAAATAGTTACCCCATTTAATTCCAAATATTCTTGCTTTCAAAACAATACAAATATTCTAACTTTCAATTATTTCCTAACATTGCAATGATTTATTTTAATAATTTTTGAATTAATTTTGTACATTTTTATTTGCAGGTTTATGTAATTTAATGAGAAATATTCTCACATCAAATACATTCGTAAATTAGCCACATAATAGTATCAAATATTCCTACATGAAATTAAATGTTCAAAAATAACTAAACTCAAATATGGAAATTAATGAAATATTTTTCATTAACTTATAATATTTAAAAATGATAAATTCTATTATACCAATTAATAAAAATATTCTAACATTATATTAAATTTTGGAAAATATTTAAATTCAAATATGTTATTAAATGCGATAATTAATGGCAATAGTTTAAATGGTTTTTTGATATTTTTTTAAATGAGAATTAAAGATGATAATTTAAGGAAATAGTTTGAATAATTTTTTGACACATGTTTGAATAATAATTAAATCGATAATTAATTGTAATAGTTTGAACAATCTTTTTGACATGTGTTTGAATGAGTAATCAAAGCGATAATTAATGGCTTTATAGTTGAAATGATTCTTTTGTTTTGACATGTGTTTGAATGAAAATTAATGGCGATAATTAATTGAAATAGTTTGAATAATTCTTTTGATGTGTTTGAATGAAAATTAAAGACGACAATTTATGACAATAGTTTGAATGAATTTTTTTGGCATATGTTTGAATGAGTATTAAAAGCAATAATTAATGGAAACAAATATAGTGATTTTTTTACATGTGTTTGAATGATAATTAAAAGCGATAATTATTGAAAATAGTTGAATGATTTTTTTGGCATGTGTTTGATTTAGAATTAAAAGTGATAATTAACGGCAATACAATGAATGATTTTTTTTACATGTGTTTGAATGAAATTAAAATATCGATAATTAATGACAATAGTTTGTATGATTTTTTAAGTAGATTTTCAAGTAGGCCGGCCATCAATTATATTAGTACTTATTTTTTCAATTTTTATTTTTATTTTTATTATAAAGTCACCACAAAATGAGGTTCTAAATTGATCTAAGGTCTTCATGTTTGAGTGAAGTCTTATTTGGTTCTTGACTCTTTTAGTTGGAAATGAATCTACCTTTTCCGCCTAATATAACATTTTTCCATGCAGTATTCACCAAAAATTGGTGTTTGCACCACGGGTTCTTAACCAAATATGATGAAAAGCGAATGTGATGAAATGGGATACTTCTTAAAAAATAGGAACCATGAAGGGTCGTGGCATGTTATAACATGGTTAAGAGACCATTGTATTGGCCGCAAGTTAATAAGGATGTTCAAGAAATGATAGAAACGTGTATTATTATGTCACAGAAGACAAAGAGTCTACATGATAAACCTCAAGGACTCCTCCAGCCATTACCAATCCCACACACACATGGTCCCAACTCAGCATGGATTTTACAGATAGATTGCTTAAGTCTGAAGGGAAGGAAGTCATCATGGTAGTAGTTGACATGTAGATCAAGTTCAACCACTTTATTCCACTTGAGACATATAACATCACAAAAGCATGAATGATACATAAACGATCAAAATGAATATCCATTAAATTAATTTGAACGGTACTTTTATTGTATGGTGAGTATTATCTAAGAATAATTATAACTCATTAATACTCATATGACAATTAATGATTCTTTGTCTTTATGATTATTAAATTTGACTGACAGTAAATTATTTAACAAAGGGTATTGCAGTTGTAATTGAATGTTTGTATAAAAATACACATAATTGAAACATCACACAATTTTTTGGACACATAATATTTTGATGATGTTATTTAGGTTAGAATGAACGTAGGGATTATCTAAAGATATACCATATACTTGAGACAAATTTTCATTTGATACTCATAAATTACACGATTTTTTAACTAAAAAATCTTATCATATTTAAAAGAATGAAAACGTAACATGACGAGTTAGAATCAATACGTACGAGTAAGAGAACTAAATTAATTCTACCAAACGTAAAATCATTCTTTAACAATTGTCATTCTACTCCTAATTATTTTATAAATTAAACAAATAGTCAAGAATATAAATGTAATATTAAAAAAAAAATTGAAAATAATAAATTAGTCTAACACGTGCGAATCACGTGCATTTTGCTAGTATTAAAAAAAATTGACTAGACACAAATTAACGTTTTAAATGAAATGTCTTTATGAACGTTATATTTCAAAAACAACTCATCTTGACACTATTAAATATATTTATCGTTTTTGTTTACACAATGTCACAAATTATAATAAGAACGACAAAAAGTCCAAGTCTTTGGGGTTAAAAATCAAAGAGTTTTTGGGTGGATAATTTTCCAAAAGATTTAAGATGTCGATTTCTTGACATTTAGCTGACTGAGAAATCGATACAGAACACAATAAGCTAGACGTACAGTGTTATTTTAAGTGTATTAAAGTTTACAAATCTAATGAACTAAATAATCATTTAATAGAGCCCGATTAACTCATGAACTACTCGTTTAATATATATTAAAGTTTGAGATCGGCTCGGTTAACTATTCAGGTAGCTCGACTAGCGATCGAACTCAAAAAGAACCGAATCGAGTCAAACTTTTTTACGAGTCATGTATGAGTAATTCACGAGTATCCCGATTCACCATTCACCAACATTTTTCAAGAAATCGAGGACAATACTTTCTCAATAAATCTTGATCTTGAAATGTAATGGTGGTGTCGTTGCTGAATAGTAGTTTTAGGGTTATTAGGAGAAAAAAATTCTTTATTAAACACTAAGTTGAATCCATTAAATAAAAAAAATAAAAAATTGGAGGATTTTTCAAGTGTGATTCAAGAACAAATGTTTGGGATCGATTCACTGCTTTAAATGAGAGAACAAACTAGAAGATCAAAATGTCTACATTGCATTTTTATTGGGGGTATGTTTCCTTAATCGCCCTTATGCATTAATGTAGTTATTTAATTTGGGAAACTTTTTGTTTAATATTGAACTAGATTAAATTCCGATTTCATTGTTAGTTTAGATGAGATCAAAATCAGGATGATCCCTGGACCAAACTCCAGATTAGTCGGATCAGTGGGTTCCGGATACCGGAGGCTTTAAACAAAAAAAAATATCACGATGATCTAAAATTTGTTTCTAGGCGTCGGATGATAAACTTAGACCGCAGATGTGGGCTCTTTTACGCCGCCCCCGTGAGTTGGTCTCGCCTAAAGGACCCATGAAATCATTTTGACCGAGTGAAATCGTCATTTCCAACATGAAATATCCCATCCCACACAATGGTGACTTGATCAACTTCAAGGGGCTAAGTTGTTTACCTATATAAATCTGAGATACGGATATTGTAAGGAAATCGACTACGTTATAAAACTTAAATTCAAAATTGATTTCTTTTTTTCCGGGGCCGGCTCCAATGAACAAGAAGAACACATAAAAGAAAATACATGAAATCATTATCGAAAGACCTAAAAGATCGAAGGTTTACTATTGCTGATTGTATCGAGCATAAGCCTGTTAGGCATGGTGTTCGAAAAAGCAATAATGTATGTTTTGATTAAACAAAAGTAATATTTTCTTATTGATCTTTGTTTGCTTAATTGCATAGATATAAATGACACTGCAAGAAAATCTATGGGGTTCGTTATGTAACCATAAAGCTCAGTGCGTAAGTGTTATGTACGGATGATTGAATTTATGGTGTACTGCCTTAAACAATTAGTCCGTGGTGAATTGACTTAGTTCATAATTGACTGGAGTTCGGGATCTCACCGTCAAACCGCCATTAGTGCCCCAAAACACTTAGAGTGTGACCTCCTGATCCGGACCGTCGGTGTTGGACACCTCAGTGGTTGCACTTATACATGAAAAGGGTTCATATAGGACTGGACCGATTCGATATGATGATCTCGTATTAAGTCCGTAACGAGAGATTCTAAATGAATCACAGTATGACCATTTATGGAATGAATCTTAATCCTGATGTGATTATAGACTCATGCTTTTTCAGGGGTGACGTTTGATTTGTCGGTATAGTTGGCTAAGTAGTGCCTTCCTTAATCCCGACCATTTTAGCATCACTCAGGGATCGGTAGCCGGGAATTTAGTCACAAAGATGAAGTCCACTCTTCGTAGTGAAGAAGTAGATAGACAGATTGCCTTGATAGTTAATCATGGTATCGATCAATAGTGTGCACCTCTTATATGATCAAAGGATATCGGTCACTAGGGGTTAATGGTACTCTGAGGATAAGAAATTATGGAGAGGTCTTACAGACGATACCTTGCTCCGTATATGAACTTTCTGTGAAAGGTTATCCATAGGAAATAGTTATATTACTGGACACTCTATAACTATTATGAGTAAGCGGAGTAAATATGTTTTATATTACGGAAAAGTGCAATCTCAGGCCTATGGTGATACGACATCATGATTAACGAGCCGAGTGAATTGACTAATGAGTTCGGTCGGTCACTCAAGTCGTTGGAGCTTCTAAATATAGGTCCATGATCCCCAACTTGTCTACTTGTAAATCACAAAGAAGCACTCCAAAAGAAAATTATGTTTTCTCATAATAAAGGAAAATTTGTTTTTTTTCCCTAAAACTAAGTATCTTATGTAAATTTGGAAATGAGTTTTCTACATGATATATAAAATAGCTATGGATTATTTATAAGATAAATAATATATTAAATAAATTGAATAAGATTCATTTAATTTAATGTGACAATTAAAGTGGCTAAGTAATTGGGGATAGAAAGAAGATTGAGCTCGTCATTTAATTAGATTATAAATGAAAGACTAATTTATTGGGCATAATGATTAAGTGGCCTTATTATTTCCTAAAGTAGTATGAATGTCTTAAAAGACTTTTAAACCCAAGACATCATTAAACTCTTTTTGGTAAAATTGTATTTTACCTAATGCCCTGATCTACTTTATTTAAGGATGCTTACATGAAATGAAAAAGATATGTTTATTCATAAAATTAAGCACCACTTTGTAGTTGGAAAAATGAGTTCTCTCTCTAAAATACTTAAATCTAAAAGCAAAAGATTGGATCTTTGAGGAGCTTTTGGAGATTGATTGTTTACTAGAATCTTTGGAGAATGCTTGGATTGGGTTCACTAGAGTGGAGTAGGCCTTGTTGGAAGATCTTGGATTCCACTCTCTCTACATCTTCTACACCAAGAGTTGGTATAATCTTTAAACCTTTGTATGCATTATTTAGTAAATACAAGTCTTGATTTTGATTTCGAGTTGTATATATTCTTCTTCTGTTTTTTTTATATGATCAATGGTCCTAAACACTCCAAAAACTGTTTTCTGGAGTCCTAGGTGAAAACTAGCTCGCTGAACCCACCACATCCCTCGGTTCAGCGTCCCAGGAGTCCAGGATTAGATCCTGGACAAGTCTAGACACCCATGTGGACTCAGATCGAAGTTGGCTCGCTGAACCCATCGAAGCCCTCGGTTCAGCGTCCCAATAGTCCAGGATTCGGGTCCTGGACAAGTTTTGGGAAATCCAATAAAGCCAACCACGTGTCCGACCTCAAGCGGTGATCCATAGGAACAACCAATGGAATCCTCCAATGTGATACCCATGTTTTACTGTTTGCAAGACGTGACTTTCGAATCAAAGTGTCATCATTAGAATAGTATATCTCAAAGATATACATCATATAAAACACTGAAAATACCCAAAATGCCCTTGAATTACACGAGGTGTTCCCCAGATGGGAGGGAGCCACCGGATCATCGTTGGACACCTCACCGGTGTACCGGCAGACCCAAAATCTAAAAAGTTGTATCTTTTTGGTTTTTGACAACTCGCAATAGATGTTGAAGGTCGGCTATGAAACCTTTCGGAAAGAATGGCTTAAAACAAAACCGAACCACATAATTTCTTCATTTCCTCTCATTTGCATATTTACATACTTCCTCTCTCAAATCCTCCCTTTTCTCGTAAGTTCTAAAGCAACATTCTGGAGAATTTTAAGGCATCAATATTCTGTCATTCCGTCCTCCATATTCTAAGTAGGTTTGTGTACATTTCTTCATGTTCTAAACATGAATATTCTTTTAAGAAAAACTAGGGCTTCAACACGTTCTAAGCATTTAAACCATGAAACCTTGTTGGAGTCTTCATCTTCTAAACATGAATATTCTTCGTAGGAAAAGCTAGGGTTTCAACACGTTCTAAGCAATTAAACTATGAAACCTTGTAGGAGAAGAATATTTCTTAGTTGAAGAAGAGTTTGTTGCAGTCAACAACCCTGAGTCACAAGGTAAGGATGCTTACGTCAAAGCTTTTTGTATCAATTAATGTAATACGTGTTTCATATTACATGGGATTTAACTACTTTGACAAGATGGAAACTGAAATGAATGAGATTCTGCTTTGACAAGCTAGAAACTGGAACGAATGAGAGGTTCAACAAATTGTAGTCGTAGAGGATAGGAAACATGATGCAATTGCCCCTAATTACACTGAAATGAAAGAGGTTTTGCTTTGACACGCTGGAAATTGGAAGGAAGGACCCAGGGTCTACGGTGTTTATTTGCCCAACTTTTCTGACGATATTGAGCTTCTTTCATACGTTCTCTGGTCAACAAGACTTTCGCTTTAGCTTCTTGAACTGACTCTGGACTTGTACAGAGGATCGGCACTTCCTACCATACAATGCTTCAAATGGAGCAACAATTATTTTAAGCAAACTCCGCGAGTAAACCAAATGGTATTAAAGTTATAGCGCGCATCAAATAAGTACAAGTATTTCTATCCCATTAAGGCCATTGTACCACATACTGAAGATGATAAGAGAAATTTTTTTTCCCCAGAAATTATACCGGTACGAAATTTAAGCAAATACTGTATCAAACCCTTAAAGATGCCCTTAATTAGGGAACCAAGATATTCAATAATTTTTTTTCATAAAAAAACATTCATATTACACAAGATAAGGGGGATATTATTATCGAAACATATTTACGACAAGGAGAAATATTTGTGCCACAATAAAATACCGCCACACACTTTTACACCGTTGATTTTTATAGGACTCATCGGAATAAATAAGGTCTCACATCATAATCAACGGTGTAAAAATGTGTTGTGGTACTTTATTCCGGTCATTTTGTTATGACACTATCACTACGCTTGTAATAACACCAACCATAAATTTCTGCTATTATCTGAAAGTAGACCTGAGCATAGTTTATGAACAGCCAAATCCAGTTCATAAACCGTTAGTTTCAATGAAAAAGTTACTGAACCGTTGGCTCACGGTTTGACTAGGCCTGTAAACGAGCCGAACCCTACCGAACCCTGGAGTAGTTCGGTTTGGCTCGAACATTTTCGAATACATGGCTCGATTCGGCTCGAAATTTTCAAGCCTAAAATATCAGGATTCGGTTCGTATTCGAACTTAAAAAAGGGAAAAATTCGGTATTATTCGGCTCGAACAGTTCGAACATGTTCGGTCCGAAAATTCAAAAATACTCAATAAATAATTCTAGTTCAAAAATACATGTCCAAAACCAAAATAATACATTACATGTCCCAAAATATAACATAACATGTCCAAAATATTAAAGACTTACAGTCCCAAAATATTACATGCCCAAAACGTCAAAATGAATTCAAGTTTGAACAAGTTCATAAATCATAACTTCATAATAAGTAGTAACATAGGTTGAATTTACTAACTAGTTAGTAGTTACTAACTAGTAAAGTACTAAAGACTAAAGTAGACCAAAATATTATTACAATCCCAAATCCCAAGTGCCGATTCATGTTCTCCTTGCCTTTTTTTGGCTTTTGTTGGAGGGTGGTTTGCCGCTACTGCTAGGTTTGGATTGTTTTGTTGTGTTGACATCTTTTGATTTTTGGACAACCTGAGAAGGAACTTCTTGCATGATTTATGCAGCATCATCTATTGAAAACAACATAAATAACACGAGTAAGGTGCCAACATATTACAAAAATGAATTCAAATCTATCGAAGTCAGAATATAAGTTAGTAGTTACCACTTACCAATATCATAAGGATCTTTCATATCATTTTCATATTCCAATTCAATGGGATCTTCATTCCCCTGAAAATAGCAACACACATTAGTAACTTCAAAACATTGAAACATTAGTTAAGATTAAGAAAAATTCATGTAAATTAGGTATACCTCTTTCCATGATCTGATTCTATAAGCTTCCTTTATCCAGTCTCCACCGCAAAGCAAACCTCAATTGTATCCCTTCTCAGAAGCTCTTTGTTTTTATCAATAACTCTACCACCAGCACTAAAGGTAGATTCTGAGGCAACAGTTGTAATTGGGATAGACAAAATATCAATGGCCATTTTGGATAACACTGTGTATTTCCCCTCATTCCCTTTCCACCAAGAAAGGGCATCAAAATTGGCAACATTTGTATAGCAAACTTCATCATAATACAGTTCAAGATCTGATTTCTCCTTCCTCTTAGTTTGCATTTTCATCATAAACTCATCAAACTTTCTTTTACAAACTGTGGAAGATAGAGGTGTTTGTATACAGAAACTATAAGATTCTGGTCCTTTTCCTTTCTCATCACCATAGATCTTAGCATACTGATCAAATAGTTCGCTAAACTTATTCAAAACAGTTTCAACCTTCATTTTACAATCAGAAGGGTACATTGAAGCATAAGCAAAGTTGATCATCTCCTTCTTATATCTAGGATCTAGAATTGAACCAAAACTAAGCAACAAATCACATTCATCCCAGTACTTATCATACTTAAAGAGCCATCAATTCCTTAATTCTAGATAATTCCAAAAGAAACAGATTCACTGTTGGATAATTACTTCCAGAAATAAGGTTAGTAACATCCAAAAAAACTTCAAGGAACTCACAAACTTCATTCACCTCATCCCACTCAAATCAGAAGGGCAATGCTTTGCAAAAGATTCATCATCTTCCCCAAACTTACTAAAGCATTGTCTCAGATTATAAGTCAGTAGACAACATCACGTAAGTAGAATTCCACCTAGTGTTATTGTCTAATACTAACTTATTTGGAGGCAACTATAAATTCAACCTATGTTCATTGAAAGAGGAAAGTCTGTTTTCTGATCCAAACAAGTATTTTTCAACTCTTTCAAACCATCCCTAACCAACAGATTTATGATATGTGCACAACATCTAACATGAAAAAGTTTACCATCCAACACAAGATTTGACAACAAATCATAATCCTTTTTCAAAATAGATATACACGCATCATTTGCAGATGCATTGTCAACTGTCACAGAGGATACCTTGTCACTAATTCCAAACACTTTACACACCCTATGTACTTCTTTAGCCAATGCACTCCATTATGAGGTGGAGGTACATTCACAAAAGAGAGTACTCTCTTCCGCAAAGTCCAGCTTATCAATGTAATGAATCAGAATTACCGTGTACCCTATCCTCTGAACCCCAGACCACCAACAATCAGTAGTTAAGCTAACTCTATTCACCTTCCCTAACATCCTTTCTTTTTTAGTTTTATAAACATTGAAGCACTCTTTCCTAACCATGTACCTACTGATTTTTCTATAGTAAGGAGTATAGACCCTCAAGAACTCATTAAACACTTTATGTTCTACAATGCTAAAGGGGTACTCATGATCTAAAACCATATGTGCAGCAAGCAGTTTAACTCTCTCAAAACTAAATGTAAAAGTAGATATAGAACTTTCACCTTCTGATAGCACAACCCAATGCAGTTGAGATTGATGAAGGCCGTGAGAAGCAGTAGTAGCACCATTTAGTGGTTTGGGAAAGTATTGTCTTTGAATGGACAAGACTGTTTCAAGTGCCTAATAAGATGGCTTGTAGTCCCACCTGCTCGAATCGATAGCGACTTCTCTGCAATGCTTGCATTTGTTCTTTTGAACACCACCAGAAAGTGTCACAACCTCCATATGATCCCACACTTCAGATCTTAATTTACCTTGATCTGCAGGGCTCACTATCTTCATGATCTTCCTCAGCCCTCCTCAACAAATCAATCTCAACCCTCGCCCAAATCTGAAGTTGCCGCCAATTCCTTTCTCACTAGCAACTTCCTCAATGTCAAACCGCAATATTTCAATATCATTATTCAGAGGGGGGTATCTGAAGAATCAACAAAAAAAGCAGTCATCATAGGGTATTGAGGTTTAAACAATTAAATGTAATATCAGTATATCACTTTTGGGTATGATTCGTTTGCAGGCCTAAACGAATAAATTTTAATGAAACATGGGTAAAGAGTGAAAAAAACTAACATGCTGATAAATAGCACTTGATTGTCAAGGAAAAAACTGATATACTGTCAAGAAAAAAAGTATAATACTGATATTACATTAGGGTGTAGACACTGACACACTGTTAATTCAATTGGGAACCTAATTCAATTGAAACCTAATTCAAATCAAAATTAGTCAAAAACATGAAATCGGACCTGTCATCGAAAAGGGGCGCTCCGATGAGTCCGGAGAATGTCCCGAATCTGACATCTCGCCGCCGGTGAGATGAAGGAATGAGGCAACCCAATTTGAGATTCAGAATTTCAGATGATTCCGTTGTGCTTGTGAGTCGTGACTCGAGTGAAATTGTGACTTGTGATTGTGAGAGACATAGAGATGCAGCCGCCGGTTAATCTGATATGAAATTAAGATGAAAACGACGGGGAGAGTCGGGAGACCGAGAGAGTATCTGAGTATGTATGTTCGCCGGCCGTTTGCTTTGCTAGTGTTCAGAATCAGAGCGAAAAGGGGACGGCCGGACGGGACTGGGAGGAGGCAGGAGTCGGAGGAGACTTTTGGTTTTGGGATTCATCGTGATTTTTTGGGGTAAGGCTGAAATGAATTTAGGCTGAAATGATACTAGGCCTGTAAGTGAGTCTTAAAGTTCGATTCGATTCGGCGTGTTCGGCTCGAAAAAGTTCGGTTCGGGGCTCGGCTCGTATCATCAAACGTAGAATAGGGCCTTGGAAATTGGTATTCGGACAAACGAGCCGAACATGTTCGAAAATGTTCGGCTCGTGAGTTGCGGGCTTCAATAATTCAATTTACCCTTACTTACGCCTTACCCCCCACAAAAACCTAAATTCATTTCACCTTACCCAAAAATCACGATGAATCCCAAAACCAAAAGTCTCCTCCGACTCCCGCCTCCTCCCGGTCCGTCCGGCCGTCCCTTTTCGCCCGATTCGATTACGAACACTAGCAAAGCAAACGGCGGCGAACATACATACTCGCCTCTCGGTCTCCGACTCTCCCGTCGCTTTCATCTCAATTTCATATCGATTAACCGGCGGTGTATCTCTCTCTCTCACAATCACAAGTCACAATTTCACTCAAGTCACGACTCACAAGCACAACGGAATCATCTCAAATTCTCAATCTCAAATTGGGTTGCCTCATTCCTTCATCTCACCGCACGAGATGTCGATTCAAGATACATTCACTTGACTTCATCGGAGCGCTCTTTCGATGACAGTCCGATTTCATGTTTTTGACTAATTTTGATTTGAATTAGGTTTCAATTGAATTAGGTTCCCAATTGAATTAACGATTAGGTGTCGTTGTCTACACCCTAATATAATATCAGTATTATACTTTTATTCTTGACAGTATATCAGTTTTTTCCTTGACAATCAAGTGCTATTCATCAACATGTTAGTTTTTTCACTCTTTACCCATGTTTCATTAAAATTTATTCGTTTAGGTCTCAGAAAGCGAATCATACCCAAAAGTGATATACTGATATTACATTCAATTGTTTAAACCCTAATACCCTATGATGACTGCTTCTTTTGTTGATTCTTCAGATACCCCCCCTTTGAATAATGATATTGAAATATTGCGGTTTGACATCGAGGAAGTTGCTAGTGAGAAAGGAATTGGCGGCAACTCGATTTGGGCGTGGTTCAAATGGATTACGCTGAGGAGGGCCTGAGGAAGATCATGAAGATAGTGAGCCCCTGCGATCAAGGTAAATTAAGATCCGAAGTGTGGGATCATATGGAGGTTGTGACACTTCCTGGTGGTGTTCAAAAGAACAAATGCAAGCATTGCAGAAAGTCGCTATCGCTATCAGTCATCAAGGGACTACAAGCCATCTTATTAGGCACTTGAAACAGTCTTGTCCATTCAAAGACAAATACTTTCCCAAACCACTAAATGATGCTACTATCGCTTCTCATGTCCTCATCAATCTCAACCGCATGGGGTTGTGCTATCGAGAAGGTGAAAGTTCTATATCTACTTTTACATTTAGTTTTGAGAGAGTTAAACCGCTTTGTTGCACATATGGTTTTAGCTCATGAGTATCCCTTTAGCATTGTAGAACATAAAGTGTTTAATGAGTTCTTGAGGCTTATACTCCTTACTATAGAAAAATCGATGGAAGTACATGGTTGGGAAAGAGTGCTCCAATGTTTATGAAACTGAAAAAGAAAGAATTAAGGGATTTTGGGAAGGTGAATAGAGTTAGCTTAACTCATGATTGTTGGTGGTCCAGGGTTCAGAGGATAGGGTACATGGTAATTACTGATTCATTACAATGATAAAACTGGACTTTGCGAAGAGAGTACTCTCTTTTGTTAATGTACCTCCACCTCATAATGGAGTGCATTGGCTAAAAAGTACATAGGGTGTGTAAAGTGTTTGGAATTAGTGACAAGATATCCTCTGTGATGATTGACAATGCATCACGCAAATGATGCGTGTATATCTATTTTGAAAAGGATTATGATTTGTTGTCAAATCTTGTGTTGGATGGTAAACTTTTTCATGTTAGATGTTGTGCACATATCATAAATCTGTTGGTTAGGGATGGTTTGAAAGAGATTGAGAATGTTATTGAAACAGTTAGAGATGGAGTGAAATACTTGTTTGGATCAGAAAACAGACTTTCCTCTTTCAATGAACATAGGTTGAATTTAAAGTTGCCTCCAAATAAGTTAGTATTAGACAATAACACTAGGTGGAATTCTACTTATGTGATGTTGTCTACTGCTTATAAGTACAGACAATGCTTTAGTAAGTTTGGGGAAGATGATGAATCTTTTGCAAAGCATTGCCTTTCTGATTTTGAGTGGGATGAGGTGAATGAAGTTTGTGAGTTCCTTAAGGTTTTTTTGGATGTTACTAACCTTACTTAGGAAGTAATTATCCAACAATGAATCTGCTTTTTTTGGAATTATCTAGAATTAAGGAATTGATCAATGGCCGCTGGATATCTCTTGTAAAAACATATGCAAAGTATGGTCGCTGTAATGGCTCTTAAGTATGATAAATAATTTGGGATGAATGTGATTTGTTGCTTAGTTTTGGTTCAATTCTAGATCCTAGATATAAGAAGGAGATGATCAACTTTGCTTATGCTTCAATGAACCCTTCTGATTGTAAGATGAAGGTTGAAACTGTTTTGAATAAGTTTAGTGAACTATTTGATCAGTATGCTAAGATCTATGGTGATGATAAAGGAAAAGGACCAGAATCTTATAGTTCCTGTATACAAACACCTCCATCTTCCACAGTTGGTAAAAGAAAGTTTGATGAGTTTATGATGAAAATGCAAACTAAGAGGAAGGAGAAATCAGATCTTGAACTGTATTATGATGAAGTTTGCTATCCAAATGTTGCCAATTTTGATGCCCTTGCTTGGTGGAAAGGGAATGAGGGGAAATACAAAGTGTTATCCAAAATGGCCATGGATATTTTGTCTATCCCAATTACAACTGTTGCCTCATAATCTACCTTTAGTGCTGGTGGTAGAGTTATTGATAAAAAAAGTGCTTATATGAGAAGGGATACAGTTGAGGTTTTGCTTTATGTGGAGACTGATAAAGGAAGCTTATGGAATCGGATCATGGAAAGAGTTATACCTAATTTACATGAATTTTTCTTTATCTTAACTAATGTTTCAATGTTTTGAAGTTACTAATGTGTGTTGCTATTTTCAGGGGAATGAAGATCCCATTGAATTGGAATATGAAAATGAATATGATATGAAAGATCCTTATGATACTAGTATTGGTAAGTGGTAACTACCAACTTATACTCTGATTTCCACAGATATGAATTCATTTTTGTAATATGTTGGCACCTTACTCGTGTTATTTATGTTGTTTTCAATAGATGATGCTGCATAATCCATGCAAGAAGTTCCTTCTCAGGTTGTCCAAAAATCAAAAGATGTCAACACAACAAAACAATCCAAACCTAGCAGTAGCGGCAAACCACCCTCCAACAAAAGCCAAAAAAAGGCAAGGAGAAATGAATTGGCATTTGGCACTTGGGAATTGGGATTGGGATTTGGGAATGTAATAATATTTTGGTCTACTTTAGTCTTTAGTACTTTACTAGTTAGTAAATTCAGCCTATGTTACTACTTATTATGAAGTTATGATTTATGAACTTGTTCAAACTTGAATTCATTTTGACGTTTTAGGCATGTAATATTTTGGGACTGTAAGTCTTTAATATTTTGGACATGTTATGTTATATTTTGAGACATGTAATGTATTATTTTGGTTTTGGACATGTATTTTTGAACTAGAATTATTTATTGGGTATTTTTGAATTTTCGGGCCGAACATGTTCGAACTGTTCGGTTTCTAATAATACCGAATTTTTCCTTTTTTTTAAGTTCGAATACTGGCGAATCTCGATATTTTAGGCTCGAAAATTTCGAGCCGAACCGAGCCATGTATTCGAAAATGTTCGAGCCAAACCGAACTACTCCAGGGTTCGGTAGGGTTCGGCTCGTTTACAGGCCTAACTTATACTCCTCCTCAAGCTGGTTTATAGATGTCCATTAAACCAAGCTTGAACTGAAGTGTTGGAAAGGTATTCTGGGCAGACCTTTGGTGAAGACATCAGCAACTTGTTGTTTGGTGTTGATGTAGGAAAGGTTGATACTGCCATTTTCTTGCTTTTCTTTGATGAAATGTCTATCAATCTCAACATGTTTGGTTCTGTCATGTTGGACAAGATTATTTGAAATTTCAATACCAGATTTGCTATCACTGAATAGGTTCATGGGTCTGGAGTACGGAATTCTTAACTCTGTCATAATCCTTTGAATCCATAACAGTTCACATATGCCTAGGGCAATTGCCCTAAATTCTGCTTCAGCTGAACTCCTTGCTACCACAGATTGTTTTTTGCTCCTCCAAGACACCAGATTGCCAAACAAATAGATACACCAAATGCCAGTAGACTTCATGTCGATGAATGAGATCCAAATGATCTGCATCCACATACCCTTCTATTCTGTCAGTTCCTTGAGACTTGAATAATATTCCATTGCCTGGACTGCCCTTTAGAAACTTGAGTAGTCTAATAGCTCCATCAAGATGTTTTTGCCTTGGTGAGTGCATAAACTGACTTAGTTGACTGACAGCAAAAGATATGTCAGGTCTTGTGTGTGATAAGTAAATCAATCTTCCAGCTAATCTCTGAAATTTCTCTTGGTTGACAGGAGGGCCATCATCATCTTTTCCAAACTTTATAGTGTTATCCACTGGGGTATCAACTGGTTTGCACCCCAGTAGCCCATACTCATTTAGGAGGTCCATAGTGTACTTCCTTTGAGTGAGGAGGATCCCATCTTTTGATCTAGCAACTTCTATACCCAAGAAGAATTTCAATGGTCCAAGATCTTTGATTTCAAATTCATGCTTTAGGAGGTTTTTCAGTTGTGAAATGTCACTACTGGAATTCCCAGTAATAACAATGTCATCCACATACACAATGAGGATGGTAACTCCTCCTGTTTTAGTATGTTTGTAGAACAAGGTGTGGTCCCCATGTCCTTGAGTATAACCACCATTTTTCATAACTTTAGAAAATCTATCAAACCATGCCCTTGGAGATTGTTTAAGTCCATATAATGACTTATGCAATCTACAGACCTGATTTGATTTGACCACAAAACAAGGAGGTGGATACATGTACACCTCTTCTTTTAAATCACCATTCAAGAAGGCATTCTTTACATCCATTTGATGTAAAGCCTAGTTATTTACAGCAGCAATAGAGATAATCATTCTGACAGTATTAAGCCTAGCAACTGGAGCAAATGTTTCACTGAAATCCACCCCAAAGGTTTGGGTGTATCCTTTTGCAACCAATCTGGCTTTATGCCTATTGTTAGTGCCATCTGAGTTGTGTTTAATAGTGAAAAACCACCTGCATCCAACAGGCCTGAAACCCTTTGGTAAGGGGACCAAATCCCAGGTGTGGTTGTCCTCTAAGGCTGTTAGTTCATCTATGACAGCCTTTTTCCATTTAGGACAACCAAGGGCTTGTTGGATGGTCTTAGGTATGAAGGCAGAATCAATATTAGCAAGATAAGACTTAAAGTTTGTGGAGATCTTACCATAAGACACAAACCTGTCAATAGGATGTTTGGTGCATTCTCTAGTACTTTTCCTCAAGGCAATAGGTAATTCTTGGAGAGGAGATTTCTCACTAGGTTGCTGTTCCATATCTGTGGTTTCAGTTCCAGGCTCCTCAATGGTAGGAGAGATGGTGGTGACAAGATTTTGCTGAGTGAGCTCCTCTGTTGTGTCAGAAATTCCCTGCAAACTTTGATTTTCCTGCAAACTTTTATTAGTGCAGTCCTCTGGAGGTGCAGTGCTAAGGGTCTTAGATGATTTCTTTTGCCTAGTGTAGACAATTATCTCCTTTTCTGGCAGAGATATCATTTGTTCAGATTGTTGTGGTAGTGTTTCCTCAGGTATGTTCAGATCAACAATGGGAGTAGTAATATCATTGTTAAGAAAGGTGTAATGATCAATATCAGTATGCTTACTTTGAGAGTAGTAGGGTTGGTCTTCATAGAAGGTAACATCACAAGATGTGTAAAAACGGTTGTTTTTAGGATCAAAACACTTAAAACCTTTTTGAGTAGGAGAATATCCCACAAAGATTGTCTTAACAGCTCTTGGTCCAATTTTACTCTTATTCTGGAAGTGAATGTGGACAAAAGCTGTACAACCAAAAATCTTGAGAGGTATAGAAGAAATCAATTTAGAGTTAGGGTAGGATGCACTGAGGGTTTCAATGGGTGTTTTGAAATTAAGAACCCTAGATGGCATTCTATTTATCAGGAATGCTGCAGTAAGTACTGCTTCTCCTCAATAAATAGGAGGCACATCATAGGCAAACGGTAAGGATCTTGCAACTTCCAAGAGATGTCTGTTTTTCCTCTCTGCCACTCCATTTTGTTGTGGAGTATTAGGGTATGAGGTTTGATGCACAATGCCTTTATCAGCTAGGAAAGGTCTCAGGCATGAATTCAAATACTCGGTTCCATTGTCGACTCTAAGTATTTAGATTCTAGCCTGGCCCGGGTTTTAATTAATTTGTAAAAGTTTTCAAAGCCTGGAGCTAACCTCGTTTTGTGCTTCATAAGATAGACCCAACAAAGTCTAGTGTGGTCATCTATGAATGTCACAAACCACTTTTTGTGAGTGAGGTTAGGGTTTTGTAAGGGTCCCCATACATCAGTAAGAATCAGTTTGAATGGTACAGATTCCGTATAAGAAACAGATTTAAAAGGGTTTCTGGTGTGCTTAGAAAGTTCACAAAACTCACATTTTAAATCATTCATTATTATACCAGAAAACAAGTTAGGGAACATCCTTTTAAGATAATGAAAATTAGGATGACCAAGTCTTAAATGCAACATTTGAATCTTAGTACATTTAGGGGAATCAGGGGAAACACTGAAGCCTTTAACTGTCTTCACACTCTTGCCATGAAGGATGTAGAGATCATCAATCATCTTAGCACTTTGCCAATCTTCTCCAAAGATCCCATGTCCTGAAACTCACAATGAGTAGGATAAAAGTTAATTTTGCGCTTTCTTTTTTTGAAAATGACTGACGAGAGAATAGATTGCGCCTAATTTTGGTACATAAAGAAGTAATTGAGGATTAAGTTATTGGATAGTGTAACAGTGCCTTTTCCTTCAACTTTTGAACAAGTTCCATCAGCAATTCTTACAAAGTGAAGGTGAGTGGTTTTGTAAAACAAAGAGAAGTCACCTGTCATATGACTGAAGGCTCCTGAATCAATAATCCAGGAGTTCTTACCATTCTGAGCAGTAGCACCCACAGATGTGTCAGCAGCAGGCTGTGGCATCCTTCTGTCAAACAGCTGATTCAAGGCCCCCATTTGTTCTTTTGAGAAAAGACTAGGTTGTTCAGTAGCACTATAAGCCCTTTTTTGATCAGAGAAGTTACCTCCAGCCTTGTTGTTCTGATTCTTTTGTATGTGGGGTGGCTTACCATGAAGATGCCAGCAGTTGTCTTTTGTATGGCACTTCTTTTTACAGTGTTCACACTGTATATTTTTCTGATCATTCCTTTTGAAGGATCCCTTGTTGTACCCTCCTAAGTAATCTTTGAGTCTTCATTTACAAAGACAAATTAGTGCAGAATGTTCTCCTCCTGGAGTTGGAAGAAGGCCTCCCATGACACCTTTATTGCTTTCCTCTTTCCTGAAAGTGACAAAAGCTTCTTGTACAGACGGAAGAGGGGTTTGAGCAAGGATTCTCTCTCTGGCAGCTTCATAGATTGGGTTAAGACCACTGAGAAAGTCAAAGACTCTTTCTTTCTCAATAAGTTTTTGAAAATTTTCAGCATCATCAGTGCAATCCCACTTAGTGGCAGTCAGTTGATCATAGTCCTGCCATAACTTTTTGAGGGTATTGAAGTATCTGGTAACATCGAGGGATCCTTGCTTGGTTTGCTTCAGGGTGTTCCTGATACCAAAGACCTGAGCAAAGTTTCCTTGATTAGAATAAGTTGCTGCAAGATTATCCCAGATTGCTTTGGCCGAGGGGTAGAACAGATGGTTTTGACTTATCTCATCTTCAATGGAGTTAAGTAACCAAGAAGTGACAATAGCATTCGGTGTTTCCCATGTTTCATATGCCTCTGTATCAGCTTGATCTGGAATTTTTACAGACCCAGTGAGGTATCCTTGTTTCCTCCTGCCAGTGATGAAGATCTTGACGGATTGTGCCCATTGTAGATAGTTTGGGCCTTTGAGTTTAACAGATGTGATTGGTAGTGTAGAATTATCCAATCCAATCACGGTTTTTGAAGGATTTCCGGACGTAGCATCAGATGTCGTTCCAGATTCCAACATGATTCAAAAGAGTAAGATGAAGGAAGAAGAAGAAAGATTCGGAAGATATCTGAATTTTCAGATTGGCTCTGATACCATGTAGATTTTAGAAGATAAAAGAGAGAATTAAAGAAGAGAACAATATATTCTTCTTATTGAATATGAGCGGAATTGGCTAAGTATATATGGTTACAATTCTGGGAATTGACAAGGCATTAAATGTAAGGTGGCTAGTAATGGGTAGTTGGGAGAGAAACTAATTAATTAAACATACAGCTAATTAACTACTTAGACAACTTTATAGTTCAGCCGAATAAGTGTTAATACAAGATAAGAATAATATTATTAAGATAAATACTAACTTATAGTTTGCCTCCCCTTAAATTTTTTATTTGCCTTTAAAAATTTTATTGCCCTCCTACCCGAGATCATGCGTCCGCCCCTGGGGAGGGGGAGGGTGTTATGAATGTAGGGAGGGTAAAAATTCCAGAACCTTAGTGTCGATCTGAAAGTCTTTCTCAACGGGCCCCTTCGGCTCCACCAGACTAGAACGTGGCGAATCATACATCGAGTCACCGGATCTGAGTTGTTGCCAAAGATGATAGTTCTGTGTTCTGTTGAATTACATAACCAACATTGATTGAAAGTGTCAGGATCTTACCAAATCTCCAGCAGAAGATAGAAAATGGAAGTAGTACATTTAAATATAAAAAAAACATGCATAAAATAAGCCTACAGAGTATTCACACATAAATCAAAAACATGAAATAAACTAAGATAAATGAACAGTTTAAGATACTAAGCCCAAGAGATGTTCTAGGTAGCTCGAATATCAACTGATTTAGGCTCCTCTAGTGATACTAGAGTAAACTGAGCTGATATTCAGCTCATTTACGACGCAATACGGGTTGGAAATTTGTCTCGTTTCGTAACTACTAAACTTAGAATAATATATGATAACTTAATATTGGTCAATACCGATCAATATATTAAAATAAACGGGTCTGTAATTTTTTTTAGTGGGTCAGCTGCCCCATGTGTTCCACAGGTGCAGCCGCCTAATGTGTGCGTGTATACACACATGTCTCAGTGTGAATGTGTATATGCATATATGTGTCAGTGACAATATTCTAGGCCCCATAAAAAGAGCAGAATTAGTGGGTTTTTTGTTTTCTGTAAAACCAGTACATCTGTACATGTATGTATGTGTAGCAAAGAAAGAAAGCGTTAAGCATAAAAGATGGAAAGTGTGTACCTGTGACAAAGCCATTAGGAGAAGAATCCCACAGAGCACCAAGGTAAAGAACTTGTGTAAAACAAACCACACAATAAAAAGGAGTGTGTACGAAAATCATTGTTTTTAAACCAAAGGGGAACACAGTAAAAAAAAAAAAACACACTTTATAAAATCAGCGCGCACAAACCATATCTATACATCAAAACATGATTTAACAGATGCATGCACATATTTAAAACATAGCCAATGAAAATGGGCAGAATAAGAAAAGGTTGGCCTAACATGCAATGCAAGAACCTACAGAGTTTATAATGACTAAAAAGGCGAAACCTATGACCCAAACACAGAAGCAGGACACAATATGTGTGATTGGCAAACTCATGGGGAAATTGAGCTAACAAAATCTGCCAAATAAGGAAAAGTGAAAATTAACTCAAATTCATTAAGCCAAGCAACAAGCATTATTGCACAAAATTCTACGTCCTATTTCGATAAGTAGGAGACACAAATCGTTTTAGTGAAAGCCTCAAACAACGTCGTATCAGAGTTGTTCTGCACCAACTCTGCAGAACAATATTGTATCTAACGCACCCATTAAAACGGTGTCGTTTCATGTGGCCTAGCAAAAGGACACAAAATGGTTTCAGTGTTTGGATTCTAAATGCAAACACTTAGAATTTTATGCAATCCCTAATGTAGTAAATGTCCTTCTCTAATTAACAAAGTTAAATAATCCTTATAAGTACCACACTGCATACCTGCTTATTATAATTTATATTTCATTCACTCTATAGTCTCTATACATGAAAATGTTGAATCCTGTCTCCATAAAATCGATAGATTTTAACCTTGTCTCTACATGACCGGATCGATCCAAACCGATCAGGCACTCACCGTAAATTATCATTGTTCAAATCTTTGACAACACTAGAAAAAAATATTGTTCTAAACTCTCCGACAACATGAAAAAAATCAAAAGCTCAGTCCTAAGAGATTACAAACCAGTTCTTTTTTCAACTTGCTATAGTTTTTTATTGTCACTGTTGAATAAGAAAGAAAAGAGGGTCAAAGACTCAAAGTAGCAGTTGCATGAAGCTGATTTTAATGGAGAGAAAGGAAGGAGGAATTACTCGTCATCCTCGTCGTTTGCTTCCCACAAGGACCATACACCAAATCCAAAGAAGAGAAGGGTGGTGATGCTGTGATCTAAGTTGACATGAAATCTGCCACGCTACATATAAAACAAATATTGCAGCTAGAAAAACGAGGATTCGGAGTATGAGAGGCAATTACCATATATAGAAAGTATTGGATGATGATAATACTAATAAATGAAGCAAAGGAAAATACTGACTAATTTGGGGGCCGCCCATCCAAAACATTGCTGATAGGATTGTCATAACCTGGAACCAGTTTATGACAGTGCAAGATTTAGACGTACGTCTCGTAAGCTCAATCTAAAAAGTTTCTAATAAAAATTTACAATTAGATGAACTTTAGCTTGGAATAACGTTTTGATGACTATTTATAGAAAAAAGTTTACCCAAATCTTCTCTTCTTACTATGGCTATCTTACCTAGTTTGATAAAAGTTGTAGAATTTCTCTTGCAAAAAAGATATTGCCACGATACTATTCAGCTAGAGGTTTCTCCAGTTGAAGGATTTGAAGGATCCATTTCAGTCAATTCCGCGTCCAAAAAAAAAAAAAAAAAAAAAAAAAAAAAAAAAAAAAAGGAAACTGTTAAATTCCATGCTTTCAGAGAATTTCGGACAACAAAAACATAATAAAGTCAACAAAAGTGACCCGACGGAGAAGTTTATCAAAGAAATACAGAATGGTCTGTGGTGGGGACTAGTGGTAAGTGAATTGGGAAAGAATCACCAATGCTTGCTTTCTACCTCAACCAAAAACTGACTTGAAAAAACATTTCAGAGATTTACAGGGGATGAACCTACCCACCCCCACAAATAAATCCTCAAACAGCGTCATTTCAGAGTTGTTCTGCACCAACTCAGCAGAACAATGTATCTAACGCACCCTGAAAATGGTGTCGCATCATGAGGCTAGTAAACGCCAAAAAATGGTTTTCAGTGTTTGGGAAGATGGCCTTGTGAGTGTTAGCAAGAAGAAGGAAATGTATAGTATCTCTTAACTTGATGTTTTCAAACTTCTTTTTAGGGTTCTGCGTTTGAGAAACTGGCCTTGCTGCTAACATGATCAAACCTTACAGACAAAGTTAGAAGGCAGGAACAAGAAGCCAATCGTTCAAAAGTTATATGCATAAGGCACACAATGCACATTGCAATGATGACCAACTTGGGTATGTAAAACACGGTAGATATAAAGTATTGTCGTCCACCTACCTCTGCAGCTAAAACAACACAGGTCACTCAGGCAGTGGCTAGTCCATTCAGCATGGGATTGGGAACATTTATAAAGAGTTCCCAACGGAGGTTCCATTCAATGCAAATGGCACCAACCGCAAGAGGAAAAGAATCTTAAAACCATGTGGTGAAGAACCAGAAAAAAAATGTACCAGCCCCTGTTGGAACAAACAATTCTGCTGAACAATGAATGCAGACACACACAGCACGCGCTGTCATTTCAGGCAAAAGGGATAAAACAAAAGGCAACAAGATGGACAACAAAATCAGTTGGATGGACGGAAAGTGTGTACCTGTTATGGCTTATTACGAAAAAGAATTCCACAGAGCACCAACGTAAAGAACTTTGTGTAAAATATATGTGTGAGTGTGTGAGTGAGTGAGTGAGTGCGTGTATATATATATATATATATATATATATATATATATATATATATATATGTGTGTGTGTGTGTGTGTGTGTGTGTGTGTGTGTGTGTGTGTATATATATATATATATATATATATATATTTGTGTGTGTGCGTGACGGAGTGGGAAGGGAAAAACGTTTCAGAACCTGAGTATATCTGCTTCAGAACCATAGTGTCTGTCAATCTGAAAGACTTTTTCTCAACCAGTGAGTCTTTGCATACATCGAGTCACCGGATTTGAGTTCTTGCAATAGAAGAAAATCCTGTGTTCTGCAGAATTACATAACCACCATTAATTCTTTGAAAGTGTGAGGAACTTACCAATCTCCAACACAAAATAGACTAAAATTATATATACAAAATAAAAATCCCATATAAGATTCAAATATGATGGCGGTGACCATAAATGAATACAACTCACCTGAGAGACGTGAGATCGTAGGGAGGGAAAAACATTCCAGAACATCAGTCTCTCATCATCTCCAGCTGCTGTAACAATATTCTAGGCACATAAAAAGAGCAGAATTAGTCTATCTATAAAAACATGGAATTTGATGAATAACAATTTGGTGAAGGAGTACCTGTCCATCTGGTGATATGGCAAGGTAAAGAACCCTATCCGTACTATGCCCAGAGAGTGTGGCCAACTGCAATACCATTTCATGTAAGAACATACTACAAACTTGAAATCACTACTAAGCATGTGGTTTTGGCAACGTTACCTTTGACATTAACGGATATCTCCACACTATAATCTGATTTTGGGAGCTTCCGTGGGTGCTAACAAGCTCGTTAACACTCTTGGACCACACAAGATTGGAAACCTGTCAAGCAGCCAAAAAAAATTGTCAGGGTTCTCAAATTAAACATGATACATTACTACCAACAAAGATTAAGTTTTTAATGCTCTAGAAAGACATTATTGAAAATATGGAATATTTTTAATGTTCAATGTAATATCAAAAGAAGCCCGCTTACCATACTCCCGGTCTCGATGCATTTCAAGTGTGAGTTTCTTGTTGTATCCCAGAACCGAATGCATCCGTCAGCCGTCCCACCGCCAGAAGCAACAAGTCCCTTTTTATGTGGGGACCACGCAATCGCTTTAACAGGAGCAGTGTGCTCACGGAATTTCAAAACAGGTTGAGTTGAGCTCCGGTTCCAAACAAAAGCTGATGACATTTTGCATAAGAAGATGGAGGTGTTTTAGGAAGTAGACAAATGACTTAAAACAAGGTTAACTAAAAGGTCACAGATGGACAAATTTTACAAAAAAGGGACAAGCTACCTACCTGATTATCGTTTCCACGGATGCAAGTTCACAATTGTCATAAGACCACTTAAGTCCACAAACCTAAACCAATAATACAACAGAAGAAACCATTGAGTTGAATAGGAAGTTAAAGATATCAATGTACCGTATTATTCATCATACAACATATAGAGAATAAAAGTTGTACCTCAGACTTATGTCCTCTTAGCCTGCTAACAAAATGTTTCTCAACACGTATATCGCGCTGAAGAATACTTTTGTCACGGCTTCCAGAAGATAGCAATGATGAGCTCCATGCTACAGCACCGACTCGTTGACGATGGCCCTCCATAGTTCGTATTTTCTGACTTTGAGAGGCATCCCAGACAGGGGCGGCTGCAGGAATTTTGACAAGGGGGTCGGAAATTTATCAATTTTTTCCCGTATCACACATATATTTGTATATTTACCTCTGTACATGTAATTATAGAGTAACAGATAAAAAATAGGGGGTCAATGCATAAAAATAAGGGGGTCAGTTACACATAGATATGCGTTTATTAAAAAAAATCTCCACTGTTGTTAAAAAAAAAAATTATTTTAGGGGGTCGGCCGCACCCACAAGCTTGTGGGTGGAGCCGCCCCTGATCCCAGATCTAGATGGAAAAACGCAAAACCATTACATTCCAGTTTACTGACACACACAACTGACATCATTCTAGTGTGCTAAAATAGGGGTATCTGGACTGAAAAGTTAAACTTCAAGAATGAAAATCACTCAAAGTTCATAGTGCAAAACCAGCACAAATTTAACCCCCCCAAACCCCATCCTAAACTAAAGACAAGCTTTTGGGCTACTTAAATGTCAATGTGATCATCAGAGCTGGTAATTAATTATATTAAAATCTGGCTAGTGAAATCTCAAGTTCAAATCTCTAACATCTTCTATAAAATAAAGACTACAAGTCCTATAAAGTACACTCATTTAACCAAATTCAACCGCATTCTCTACGATTAGAAATCCCAAAAAGGACATACTGCCCCTTGAGTCTTGGGAATGCATCTGTATGTCATTCCATGTATAACTTATAAGTATCTAAAGCCTCAACATGTGAGATGGATAATCATAAGAAAAAGAAACAAGGTATATGCCAATTATGCCTATGTTTCCAATATATAATCTCATCAAAATTGTACAAGACAAGAATTAAAACAAAGGACTCTTAAGAGTGTCTGATGGCCAATTTTTCTTTCTGGTCACTAATAAGCTTTACGTGATCTCATAAAACAAAACAGGACCACAATTTTGGTGCATTAAAGCATCATGCCAATGCATGGTCCGGAGGACAGACCTATACATTACAGACAATATGCAAAGAAAATGGCCAATTACAAAGAAATGATGAAGATACTGATAAATGGGATACAATGTCATCTGGGAGCGGATATAACTACAGCAGACAAGCGAGTGCCTGCTTCTGATTCCATTTGTGGCCTCAGTGAAGAAGTTATAATCTACTTTAGTATCAACATTAACCAAACCTTCCTAAGACCTTAACCACCATTGACATTGAAGTCAAGCATGCCTTTGATTGTTTCAATAACAACAGTAAGAAAAAGCTAGACAGACCACTAGGCTCAGTTCCAACACATTAGCACAGGAACAACAAGAATTAATACTGACAAAGTCACAAAACAACAACAGATCATGATCAGAGTCTTACCTGGAGTTTCCCGGTGCTTGTTCCAACAGCAAGATGTGAGTTAAGATGAGCCCATCCAACAGAGCACACAGTATCATCATCACCCAAGTCGAAAAGCTTTACAACCTGCACACAACAACAAGCAAAATCCCAAGTTAAACCATCGAAATTGACATAAAAGATTGTTTTTTTCTTCTTTCTGAAACTTCAAACAGATCAAAAAGTAAGAAGGCCAACACCAACCAAAAGACTCACCTCGTTATTAGAAGCATACCACAAATACACAGAGTTTCCCAATCCAACACATAGGACATTGTTTGATGACCAATCAAGGACATTCAAACTAAAATCATCAGCCAATTCTGGTAAGTACAAAATCTGCAAACACTCCCAAATGTCAAAAGCTAAAACATTAAAACATTTAAGGAGATAAGATGCATAATTAACCAGAAGAAATATTAAAGAATCAACCTTGTAAGGGGAGGCGTGGATTTTTCGTGGACTTGATCGTCATCAAATTCAGAAGGGGTCAAATGTCTTCTCGCCTCAATTCTGTACCTAAATATATTAATAGTATGCGAATCCCCAAAGAGGGCAGCGAAAAGGCGGGAATTGTAGGTAGACCATGAATTATTGGGAAGGTGGAGCAGATCAAAACGAGATGACGATCTGAAGGGGATAAATCTGTCTCCCGTGATATTAGGCATTATCAAATCACATAAATTTTTTAAGGAAAGAATTGCAGACAACTTTTTTCAAAGGAAGAATTGCACACAACAATAAACGAATTTGGGAAAGATTGCAGAGAACTTTTAGATAAAGAGATACGTAGGTTTGGTGCCAAAAGAAAACGGCGGTAATGTTAAATGACGCGCCTAGATGCCGGGGGGAAAATTAACCGTTAGAATGGCTTCAATAATATTTAATATCTACCTCCCTATAAAATGGTAAGGCATGAAACCCCCCACATTCATCCACGTCCCTCACTTGCAACATTTGCAAAAGTTGGAATTGTTGCAAGGCTGCCACCTGTTAAAGGTGGTTTGTAACTTTTTTTTGTTTTTGTTTTATATTCAGTTTATATTATACATAATATATTGTCTTATTATATTATGCAGATAAAGCTTTCACGCTGCCAGCTATACAATCAATTGCTTCTGTTTTCCAATTATTTTTATAATTTTTTATTATTACTCTTTATTAATCTTTTGACAGCCCTGGCCAGCCAGCTCCTTCCAGAACGTGTGATTGACGTTCAAAACGGAGACATATGAGAGAAGGCTTTCAAAATGTTATCTCATCAAACCATCATCAGTTAATCGGATGCGATCGTGAAGTGTCCATTACCCATGGAACAATGATTTTCCGTTGGATTTTAGCAAGGATTTGCTTTGCACAAATCGAGGTATGTCGATTTGAAAACAGATTACGCATCCCACATGTTAATCTATCGGATTTAGCATATATATCCGAGATAGAAACTTTCGATCCAGGTAAAGGGTTGCTTTAGTTTTACCGTGTTTCTCTTCCTATCTTCTCTTTTAAATAGCATAACCATTCATGTTGCACTTTTCTTTCCGGCTTTCCTTGCGGTTTGCAAGTTTGCAAGTTCAGTACTTTTCCAGTGATTCAACTATTGTGGTAGTTGAATGGGTATGTCTTTATTGCTTCGCCTTTTATATATATATATATTGCATGTTGATAATTTTAGTTGTTTGATTGATTTTAAGTTCATGTGGGATGCGTAATCTGTTTCCATTGCTACTTATTATTTTGTACCCTCTCACTCAATCGACCATGATCTGGTTTTTGTTACCCTTGTTCAGATGAAGAGTCTACCGAGTGAAATTCTCCTGCTTTGGATACCAAGAATTCTTCATGTCTAGATATTTCATTCAGGTTGTGAATATAAATTTTTTTGGCTTTTCTAATCTTGTATTTTAGTATTTAGCATGGTTTGCAAGTATTCATGTGTTACGGCAAATACTCCAATCGTATTTTCTTCTTGCATGTGCTTCACGGTTGATTCGAAGATGAGAGATCTTCAAAAGCTTGTGAGTCGAGGCTTTTAAGAGGACCTTGAATGTGATCTTTCACATTCTCTTTTTGTCTATTGAAATTCACATCCATAGGCTTCAAGGTAATGTCTAAAACTTTAGAGTGACTACCATGGTTTTTCTTTTCTTATACTGTATTTGTTTAGCCGAGCCCAAGAGTAAGCTATCTTTGCAGATCTATGCATTGTGTAAAGCAAGAGAATAAACTATGCATTGTTCTTTTATAGTTTCATGTTTCTTGATTTACCATTTTCTTTTTGTTTGTAACACGTTGATTTCTGATTTTCTATGTTCTGCCTTTAATTTGACAAAATTTTCAGTGGATATAATTTTTTGTTTAAATATGTTTACTATTGAGTTGTGTTGCAGGTGGATTCATATTTGTTAATTAATGGAGAATCAACCTTGCATTCATACAAGTGCGTACCAAGACATTAGGTTGTAGTGGATGTGAATATTCCTTTAGGATGTTCTTGTTCCGTGGATGTAACTTCTTTTTATGCTCTTGGTTTATTTCTGTTTGCTTGTTGTTTCCTTTATGATTTGTCAATTTGATCCCCGTGTCATTTTTTGGGTATTGAGGGTTTATGGAATTGCAAATAGGAAGTATTCTACGTACCTCCTATATAATCTGGTAAACTTTATGATCTAACCGTGGTGGTATATTCTACCAATGACACAATGAAGGTATAAGCAATAAAGGCCTTTCTTTGTCGATGTCTGAGTTAGACAATTTTAGCAAATGTAACTTCTTTTACTTTACAAATTATCCACTTTTAATATTAAAGATACTTGTGTTGAGCTTTTCTAAATAGTCATGCATATGCTTGGACCAAAGGAGAACATATGGATGCACATTACTCATTTTGTCCGAATTTTCACACACAATGGACTTGTCTTTTATCTCCCATGGACTTTGAATACCCTCTACATGTTTCCATGTTTGAACAAATATATGTACAAACTTATGGGTTCTAGAGGCATTTAGCCATTGTTAGATGGACAGAGAACATAAGTAGGCTCCAGTATATCCTAATAATACACTTTGTGTGCTTCACTCCTTATATGAAAAATAACTCATTAGATCACAGAACTCATACACAAAGGGAAAAAGTATTTATGCCGCATGTACCACTTTTCTACACACATTGGCTCTGCTTTTTTTTTTTTTTTTTTTTCCTTTTCTATTTTTTTGCAAAGAGGGGTTGGACTTTTGGAAGTTGATTGAGTCATTTCTAACATGAAGCCGATTTCATTGAATATTGATGCCGATAGATGATGCTCTTTTACCTTGGATGCACTCTTCATATTGTATGAAGAATGCAAAGGGTTGTTGTCCTTGCACTTGGCCTTTTTTTCTATATTTTGTTTCTTCTTGGACATGCATTTTCTTGTGGCTTTGAAACTGCCGTTTTGCCCAAGGCTACACTTGCTTTTGAACCTGCTGTTGAAAATGAATGTTTTGGTGGATCTGTTGTTTTTAAGTGCTTTTGGATCTCAAGAAATGCTATATAAGCAAAGAACTATATTCTTTTTTGAGGCTGTAAAAGGTATTTCAATGTTGTTGCTGATGTTATTTGGGGCTTTGCTGCTGTAGTTGGGGTTGCTGCATATGGTTTTGGCATGGTTTCAATTGGCTGTTGTTGTTTTAATCTTTTTGTTCTTAAGAGTTTTTTATTTTTTGGATATATAGTGCTGCCAGGTTCAAAAAAAAAATAGTGTTTATACTATATGCATTCTTTTTGGAACTTCCAAATATTATAATAACCATAACTTGTTAGCCCCGTGCTTTTATGTTTTTGGTGACATGTTGCCCTGTGTTGAGAGTCTATTCGGGTATATTCTTTAATGTGACAAATCAATGTGTTGTTTCCCTTATTTTCATAATGTATGGTATTTGTGAAGTGAAAGACGTCGCTTACTATTTTGCTTAATGTATTCCATCAAACAAATTCGGCAATACTTAATATTTTGCAAGCTTTGTAAATTATTATAGTCACGTCATTTTCCGAATTTTCCGAATATATGCATGTCTTTTTATTATGTTGTTTTTTCTAAGATTTGATCTTGCTGGATGTAGTGACTAATTCCTACTTTTATATATATATATAAATAACATCATGGTATTTAGGTGCAACTTAAATACAAAAATAATTGGAAGGGGCATGCCGTGCCTTGCACGGCACACATTATCACTAGTTTTGTCTCATAAAAAGCAATTTTCATCTTTTGGTGGAGTGGCAAACACTCGTGTTTTTTTTTTTTTAAAATTATTTTTTTACATGTGTTTAATTAATAAACATTCGTGTAATTAATAAACATCTATCATTTTTTTATAATTTAATTAGTAACCATTTGTCTTTCAAGTAGATCTGAGTTTGGATTGGTTTGGGTGAGTATGAGTTGGTTTCAAAAGACTCGGGTCAGTTTGGAGTGTCATAATTCGTTTCTCAAACCAAACCAAACCAAAACGAAGTCAATCTAATGGTTTGGTTCGAATTGGTTTCGGTTTGGATTGAGTTTGTTACGGTTTAACAAGCCTAATCTTTAAAAAAAAAAAAATTGACAAAACCAATCATTTTTTACATAAACTCAAAATAGCTACATCCAAAGTGCGATCATACCAGCACTAATGCATCGGATCCCATCAGAACTCCGAAGTTGAATAGCTACATCCAAACTAAACTAAATGACAAACCAAAATGATAAATAAAAAAATAGAAAAAACCCTTAAAACAACTAACAAGTAACAACATGTTACAATATAATTCAGCTACAATCAATCCTCCATAGTTGCATATTTACGTATATGCATTTACTGATTTACATATTTAAATCAAAAAAGCGGGAGGGAAGCGAGAAGCTTTGGCTGATGCGGTAGGTTTAGGTAGAATGCTACATGACACTAAACAAAATTGGCTTAACTGCTTAAAATGGACAATTGGACTTAGACTAAGTGAGTGGTGTGGACCGAGACTGCTAGATTAGTATATTATTACATACTGAGTTTGTGTTATATTGGATTGGGTGGATATAATATATTTAATGTATAAAAAAATTTGGGTTGGGTAGGGTGCATGGGTGGCTCTACATATGCCCTAACGGGTGCCGCCGACCCCCTAAAATAAAAATATTATGTATAAATAGTAGATAATTTTTTTAATAAACACAGATATATGTGAAATTGACCCCCTTATTTTTATGTATCGACCCCCTGTTTTTATCTATTGCCTTGTACTTACATGTATATAATTGAATATCCAAATATATGTGTGATACGGAAAAAAATTGATAAAATTCTGACCCCATGTCAAAAATCCTGGAGCCGCCCCTGGTTGGGTGTAATTAAAAATATCCGAAATCAACCCAATGCGATTCGGTTTGGTTCAAAACCAAACCAATTCATTTGGTTTGTATTGGTTTGGTTAATTTCGGATTGGATCGGTTTGGTTCACGGTTTGGTTTGGTTTATTGATTATATTGCTCAGCCAGTTTCAAATTAACAACCCGGGTCTAGTTTGTTAGCTTTGGTAAAACTTCTGCCCTCTCGGTTTGTCAATTGAAGATTTTACTTTTGTGGTTTCAAAATATGTTGTTTACACCTCTGGGGTTTGCCACAAAACCTAATTTAGCAATTCCGGTTGAAACAAAAAGAATATTCCGTCGGAATATTCTTTTATCCATGTTATTCCTGATTTGCCCTTGTTTTTAATAATCCTGTTTTATACCATTTAATAATGTGAATTCTTCCCAAAGAAAAAGGACGAAGCAACAAGAGAGGTGGGGCAATTTGGGCGATCATAGGGGATCTCGTCGATTGTATGGTGTTTCCGTGGAGGATTTCTTAAGTTAATTGGAAAACCGGTGACGGCAGCGGAAAGAATATATGAATTTATTTTTGAATCTTAATTCCATATATATTTCCGAACTCAATTCAAATGGATCGAGCAGGTATTACAAAAAAAAAAAAAAAAAAAAAAAAAAAAAAAAAAAAAAAAAAGTGTGAATGAGGCTAAAATACATCTTTTTTAATACAAAATAAATAAACATGACACACTATTTAAAAAAGTTGCAAAAAGGACAAAATATATACACTAGACAACTATACCCTTATGTATATTAAAAAAAAGTCGCTCTAGATACGCTCAATTCATTAGTGACTTGTGCACTTATTCTCTCTTCTTCTTTTTTTCTTTATCCCGTTAGTTTCTAGTTTCCTCCTCCTTTTTTTTTCTCGTTAACGACCGTAATATTTGATTCAGAATTTCGATTATCTAACTACTGTCACAAAAATTCATATTTTTCTCTCTTTATTTTGATATCTAATATGATACCCTTTCGATATAATTTTTGAAATCCGAAAAAATGTTTGAATTAATCGAAACATTTTTTTATAAACAACCATATTTTTTTATCTAGAACTCCAATCATAAATTTTTTAAACCAAAATTCATTTTTTTCCTCTTTATTTTGATATCTCATATGACACACTTTCAACGTAGTTTTTGAAATCCGAAAAAAAACATTTGAATCACAGTGTTTACACTAACACCTCACAATCATAGTAAAACCTTCAATCACGGTATCACATTCAATCACATCAACACCTCACAATCACAGTAACACCCCAAAAAATTGTGTGTTTCAGAGTAACACACCCCAAAAAATTGTGTGTTTCAGAGTAACACATTCAATCACAGTAACACCTCACAATCACAGTAACAATAATAGTTGAGTTCATTAGCATCACGTCACATTAATTAATCGTAGCTCATAAGTTTTTTTTTTTTAGGGGTAGCTCATAAGTTCAATATCAAATAAACTTGAATAAGCAATCACACATTTTACAAACAATACATAGTGATATTAACACAATACATTTATAGTAACACATCACAATCACAGTACAGTTACAGTAACATTTTAGTCCAATGTTCATTAGCATCACGTCACATTAATTAATTGTAGTCCAATGTCAAATTAACTTGAATAAGCAAACCATATACATGCAATCGTGCATTTTACTAACAATACATAGTGATATTAACACCATAAATTTATAGTAACACCTTCAATAACAGTAACATAATAGTTGCAGTCCAAGGTTCATTGGCATCACATCTGATCTACAACATTTAAATATAGTACTGGTGGTTTATAGGATGCAAAAATATGGTTATATTGAACATACAGTTACAAAACTAACCGATAGTAATGTTTAAAAATCGTTGCAGATTTGTCCCAACAAAGCTTGTAATATTTAATACCACAGAAAGAATTCAAAGAATGTAATTTCTGAACTCAACTCCATATTACAATGCTGAAATTCCAAATTCTATATAAAATCACTGATGAATAACTGCGGAACATGTATTTAGCTTGAAGTAGATTTTTTCTTTCCACCACACAATTCTCTGCATAGCAGAAAAGCAAGCATAGCAGAAGTTAGGAGAATCACTCCCCAAGTATTTCTTCAAGCTATCAAATGGAAGAAATTGTGACCATCACAATCTGAATCTATTATGTTTAATGTTCTGTTTATTGTTTATATGTATACTGCAGAAAAGAGATACAAACACACATAAAAGGCCAAAACATAATGCCAAAAAGCCTTATACACTTGTTCAGTCAGAAAATATATAATTATAATACAAGTGAATCCACTCCAGTAAAATCTGATAGAATAATGGTAAATCTAATTGTATCGCATTGATAAAACTGATAGAACATTACAATATTTATAGCCTAATCAATGATAAATAGAAGTTTATCTAAACCAAATAATATATCCTAAATAATTCAAATTCAAACATAATTATTTAAACAAATCCTAACTCAATCTTGTCATTTTCTCTAACAAACTCTTGGTCATTTTCACGACAAAAAATCTAAGGCTTACAAATGAAGTATTGACCAAACAAAGCAGCAACAGAAATCCATAATATATAATACATCACTTCACAATCATTAGTGCAAAACTAGCAGATACACTCTAGCCAAATTGCCCATCAATTTCATGAACCATGGAAATCCACAAATTTCCAAACAACAATTCTGTTCGAAATGAATCAACCCTTGCTAGCAATGTTGTTGGAAAGCCAATCCAGATCTTCATACAGGGCCACCCCGGAGGTTACGCATGCATCTGCTTTGAATGTACCAATGGCGTTGACGAAGAGAATGAAGACTAAGTTTGTCGGTAATTTCCGCAACATTCATAGCATTAGGCAGATCTTGCTTGTTGGCAAACACGAGCAGAACATTATCCCGCAATTCTTCCTCATTCAACAATCTATGAAGCTCATCCCTTGCTTCCACATCTCGGTCTCTATCATTGCTATCTACGAAAATTAGGGTTTCAACTTTCGATCCGGCTCAATTCGACTGTGATACCCGTAAATTCACAAAAGGGCATTTATGTCACTTCATATTATTATCGCGTATCTTATTTTGTCCCGAGCACATAAGAAAAAATAAGTGTTATATTAAAAGGTATTATCTTTATGAAATTACATAACACAGTGGATTGACATCATCTTGTATCATCTTCATCATCATCACCATCTTGCCACTGTTAGATGTAATATCGTCGGATCAATCATAGATTAACCCGATTACGCAGCGGAATGCATCAGATCTAGATCTAAACGAAAACAAAGAACATAAATTAAAGATCAAACTACAAGGGGGTTTAGGAGCCAACCTTTTTATGGTACTTAACTCCAAGAACAATAGGTCTCCAAGAACACGTGTATTGAGAAGCCACAGCCTTCCAACGTGTGTCTCCCAACAACACCAGGTGGATAGTGTTTCCTGCCGCCGGACCTCCTTGATATGATATTGGAATAATCCCGAAGATTATCCCAACTCGAAACCCGAAGTACTTGGTCGAAATATCAACCTAAGCACTTGTCTATATGGCGTGTTTTGTGTATGTCAAAAGGCTTGGGAGAACTCTCTCTATATGGCGTGTTTTGTGTATGTCAAAAGGCTTGGGAGAACTCTCTTTATATAGGAGAGTAATCATTGTCCTCCAAGAATTTAATAATTAAGAGATAATTATTAGATTAATCCTTATTCCAAAATAAAAGATAAATAAAATAATTATCCCAAACAAATTAGGATAAATCATATTATTTTCTAATATTTCATGAATTATCAATTAACAAATAAAAGATAAATCACATGTTAAATAATTATCCAAGAAAACTAATTCCTTAATAATTAAATAACACAAAATGCGCCCCACCCTAATTAAATAAGGTCCATGCGCATTTTTCTACACCTTGGGCCGAGTCCATGAAAAATTTCTTTTTCCGTGTATTTAATCATCTAGTCCAACTAAACAATTAATCCACATATCAAATTAAATAGCCCAATCCACTATTTAATTATAATCGGGGTGAAACGACGAGAAAACTAATAATGCTATTTTTGGGAGCCATGTCGGGGACCATGGACCCATATTCAGTAGCTACAATAAATCGAACAAAATTATTCATCAGACAGAATAATTATATCCAACCTATTAATTCCGGGATTACACCACCATAAACCCGAAACCGAACTCTATCGAATATAGATAACTTACACTCAATTTATGAGTCGAAAGCGTCCAATCGATATAATCATTACATACGGATAAATCCTCCATGGATCGCTCACTTCGATTCGGGATATTTCCGTAAACCCTTCTCAAAACATATTATCCTTATTTACCATTAACCCCTAAAGTGACAATTAGTTCATAACTAATATAATATGAACTCGGCCGATCGATCGCTTTACAGGGTTAACAAATAAGAGGAATCGTCATCTTCTTCCCGAGGGAAGGAATGGATTTCATATCTATGATAACACAGACTACTCACTCATTCTAGAATAGAGCCAATGAGAAGTGTTGGACCACATACTTAGAAGTGATCCTTAGTAACACATCAAACTCTACCCTAGTCTAAGCAGTTGTTTATGATCACCTCAGGATTGAGATTAATCCATATATGATCATCTTGTGATTCGACAAGACTTCTCGATTACGGAATTATATCGCGAACTCAAATCAAATCAGTCCAGCCCTATATGATTATCATCATATATAAATGCCTCATTAGGTACCCTATTACCGACAGTCCGGATAAGACTTTCACACCTAAAGTGTTCTAGGCGCATCATTAGCAAATTTATCTAGAGACCCGTACTCAGATTAATAAACGCTACGGACTAAGTTAATTTTAAGTATATTTCACAAACTCAATCCTCGTGTGTATAGCCATACACTGAGTTATGTGATTACATAATCAATATACTCAGAGTTTTCTGTAGTGTATTAATATTGGCAATAAATGCGAATAAATAAGATGAAATAAATTTTGTCATTTATTTAAATAAAACAATTACAAATTGTCTTTCGGGCATAAAACCTAACAGCCACCACATCAATATATAACACCTCACCATTGCCACTCTTCTTGCACCACCTCTTGCCACCTTTCACTCTCTTCACCATGACACCTCCCACAATGCCACCTATTAAGAAAACATCGGCATCCTTCCACAACCTCCACCTTGCACCATATTATCATATGAGCCAAGAATATCATCTTTTGGGGTTTTGGAGAAAAAGCTTGGAGCTTTTTGGAATTACTTCGCACTAGTAGTTTGGAATCAAATTTGGATTTTAGATTGGAGCTTTCATTGATGTGCTTTGAGGTAGGGAGGTCTTCCATTGAATCTTGGGTGTGTTGATCATGTTCTAATCTTTGATTCTATGCTCAGAACTCTGTATAATGATTAGAAGCTTTAATTATTGTTTTTAGACTTTATACCATGTTTAGGGACCTTGGGCAATCAAGTTCTAAGATTTGGTAGAATACTTGAAGCCTTTTCATGTGTGTAGGATGAATTGCCTTGAATTTGTGCCTTAAATCCTGTTGTAGACTTTAATTCATGTTTTAGAACTTATATATTAGGTTTAGACATATTTTAGGAAGGTTTTGGATGAGTATTGAGTGATGCATATGTGAGATTTCCCTTAGAAACAACCTTAGAAAAGTTGCAGTTTTTGTTGGCTGAACAGAGCCATAGGTGCACACCTATGAGTTTGGTAGGTGGACACCTAACAGATCATAGAGTTCAGGTTGCCCCCAGCATCCATAGGTGCACACCTACGGATTTGGTAGGTGCACACCTATGACCCAGAATGTCTAAAATCATGTCTTTGACCTCTTTTGAGCATGCTTTAGCGTATATACCTTTTGTGGAGTGTTGTGAAGTTAAATGTGAGTGTTCTAGTGGCTTTGGCTCTATACGTTACTTATGGGAGCATTGGAACACGTAAAGTTTGGCCTTGCGAGGTGTTGTTCCGGAATGGAAACACTGTACTTGTTATATGACGAAGTTAGGGGTTCGGTTTCTAGTGGATTTGGCTCGGCACCTTATGGAGACCCTCTACGGGGAGAAGCTCGGGATCATTGGAAATCTTATACCTTAATCGTGGATATTGGATTAGAATCCGATTTTTCCTGGGACACGTGCTAGGTAGCGTAATATAGAGATGCTTAAGGTCTAGTAGTCCATAGAAGTCTTTTTATGTGCAATGAACATAGGTGGTTAGTTTAAACGCTTAAATACGTACTTGAGAGTCTAAAAGATAAAGCATAATAGCTCTTGGTGAGGCACGTTTTCTTTTTGCAACCGGGAGTCGGGCTTCACTTGATCTGGGATCATGCCATATGAGGGGTTGAATATGTCGTGGTGCATTCTCACCATGAAGTGCCCTTGGACTTTTATGCAACACATAACCTTGTATTGTTGAGTTTAACTAGCCGGGCTAGTAGAGGGAAGTGAGATGTTGAACATACATGGCTCGTTTGTTACATTCTCGTTGTTGATATCTCGTGTAATAATCTTGTGGAATCTATATGTATGTTGTTGTTGGATTCAATGCTTCTACTCCCTACTAAGTACATTTATACTTACCCTCTCGTTATATTGTTCCCACCCTGAGAAGGTGTTGCAGGTTCTGTATTTTCTTGCGAGTGCTTCGAGGAATGACCTCGGGATGCTTCAGAAGTGCTTTGTTGAAGTTGTCCTCTTCTCAATTAGCTAATAGTTTGAGTTATCTCATTTTAAGAGACCGTTGAATCTTGCAGAAAGTTAAATTTGTGAACTCTCAGACTTTAAATGTTGTAAAAGACTCGACATTTGGTTTTTCGTATCTTACCCCTAGCTATGTATGTTTCCTGAGTCGTTTTAATTCCCGTAATTATACTCAGATGACGTATTTGTAAGGCTTACGTATATAATTTGATATAATTAAGTTATATACGTCTTGACGCTTTTTTTTCCGGATAAGAACTCGACGTCCTAAACGCCATGTCATATCGACCGCGTCATCAATTACAGTCTAGGTTGCCGAAATAGGAAAAATAAGATGCAGATCAATGGTCCCACTTTTCTTGTTTCCCGTCGTGTTTTATTTTATTTTTATTTTTTTTGGAAGAATTTTCTTTATTAAATGCTATGAAAACAAGGGAAAATCGGAAATCACATGGAAAAAAGAATATTCTGATATAATATTCGTTTGTTTCAACCGAGTTGTTAAATTAGGTTTGTGGCAACCCAAAGAAGCTAAATCATATATTTTGAAACTACGAAGGATAAATGTTTCAATTGACAAATCACGATGGGTAATTGCTTCAATTGACAAACCATAAGAGGGTAAAATGTTTTTACCCTTTATTTTTATATTCATTTCTAATGCTAGCTACAACTTTATTAAATTAATGTTATCCTTCCTTTAACCTATCTGAAAAAGGGGGGAGTCTTTTGATACCTAGACGTTATCCTGACCAAATTTGATTCAGGAAAATAATTTTTATCCCGACCGAATTGAATTAGGATGTTGGTTTTTTCTAGGCCTAACATCGGTCAGAAAACACAGTTTATACTTCCTGACTGAAATTCGATCCGTAAACTAATCATTCATGCCAACCGAATTTGAGTCAGAAAATAATTTTTATCCTGCCTGAATTTGAGTCAGGATGTTGGTTTTTTTCTAGACCTAACATCGGTCAGAAAGCGCAATTGAAATTTGATCCGTAAACTAATCAACATCCTGTATAAAATTGAATACGAATCAACTAGTGAAAAAATTAAATGACAAAACTAAAAATAAAAAATAGATGTGTTAAGATTTTTTTAGATGTGCAAAGACGTCTGAAATAGAAAAATAAATGACATTTGAGTCTGTAAAATAAATGATATGTGAATAGATGTTGATGCAAAAGGAATTATGTTGAATATATCAACAACAACAACAACAACAACAAAAATGCAGTCGCCATTTAACATTCTACGTGGTAACTTGCACATAACCAAACATGTATTTGCATTAGCATAGGGTAAGAGGTGTTGACTTTGAAATTACGTCAATATCATTTCTATTATTAATATTGAATAATACATATATAGGTAATATTCTACCTTTCCATAATCGAAACCGACAATAAAAATACAATCACATGCAAAAACAGTAATAGAGATGCATGAACTAAAGACATAAAGACATGAAATTTCGAAATAAGTAAAAACAAAAATTATAGATTGAGGGGTGGGTGGAGGGGTTGTAACATTATTCTTTTTTTTTTTGAATTATGTAACATTATTATATCTTTAAGACGGATTTGCACCGAATACCCGGTTATTTCTCACCACCTACCTTAACTTAACTTGGACCCTTGATCGGGGTCAATCATGTTATAATATACTTGACCACCATAAACCAATACTAGCAAGAGGACTAGGCCCATCGTAGTATAGCTATAGCGAATCAAGGTCGATCCCACAAGGAACCAATTGTGGATCATTTCATATATAAACAATGAGTCATTCATGTCAAGGACATGAAGGCGGTCTACGACCAACATAGGACAAGAAAAGGTAAATTGACACGACTCAAACACATAGACAAATAACGTAATTAACCTCCCAATTATAGCCTTAATCAATTGGACCTAGACAATTTATATAACAAACCAGACTTATCAACTATTAATCCGTTCGTATCTACTCCATGTTGGCTACGGGAGTCATCCTCGTAAACTTGACTTAGCACCCGTAGGTCACTAGATCACTGTGATATTGTTATGTGACTTCGCCTTTTAAGTGCCTCCATCTCATATAACTCACATGCTTACGACTCTAAGGATGCCGATATTAACCGTACACCTCGTCTAGGCAACATTCCTATGGTTAGGCGTACTTCCTAAACGATCACTCAAGCTCTCGTCCAACTAGCAATTACCAAGTTATAGTCTCATGCTAATCTACGACGTACGTATAATAAGGTGCATGCAATTCCCAAATATAAACCTACCTAGATAACGCTGAACGTCCGTGAGGAGCAATTCATAAGCCTACCTAAGAGTTTTATATTGGTATTTCCTTTTTACACGTTTTAATTAAACTAAGCGAGTAACGTAGCCATAGCCATACCTACTGAGATAATAAATTCTATTAAGTTAACCTAACCATAAAGACGTGGCTATTTAACGGATGAAAACAGGGCTCGGTCGACCGAACAGGTTGGCTCGGTCAACCGAATACAGACACTCGGTCGACCGAATGGTCCTTTCCCCCAGATTGCATCCCTGAATATATCTCTCAGCGTTTCATCATACACAACGGATTAAACAGTAATTCATAAAGCATTCATATAAACTAACATAGATACGCATTAATTAAACAATGCAGATTCATGGATAGAAACTAAGTAGATGACGTAGATTATGGGATCCCCATAGACAAGGTATCGCCACCTTCCCAACGTCATAGCCTAGATCTACATCATCTAGCTATGATTAACTAATTCAAACGATAAAGCATAATTGGGAGGATTAATTACGTAAAAGAAAGAAATGAAAAATAAAGGCTTACATATTGCAAAATTTAAATTGCCGGAAACCCTCAAATTATTCTACATTGTATCAAAGTTATATTATGAATTGTAAGATTGAAGAAAGAATGAAGGGATGATTCAAGGTATATGTTGGTGTGTTTTTACAAATTTCGTAGTTGCTGCTTATATAGAGGTTTTTGCCGACCTAGGAAGGATCTAGAAGATACACACGCGATTTCTGCCGGATAAACTTCAAGTGACCGAGCCGACACTCTCGGTCGACCGAATGGATAGGCTCGGTCGACCGAGCCATTTTTTACACGTGTTAAACGCCTCTTTGTCTGACTTGTTCCCCACTGCATCCTTCCGTGCTGATCTGATTTCTCTGATTTATCTCTTGATTAATGCTCCGATTTTCTTCCTTATTATCTCGAGATTTACTGATTGAATGACATTTATCCTCTCGATTTGTCGTGATCTGCAAAATCGGCATTTATCGCACAATAAATCGGTCTTTAATAACAAAAGCAACTAAATACCAAATATCATATTAATAATCACTTAACATTAAATAATAAATATAAACAAGTTATTTAATACTTAAATATATATTATTTGGCTCGATTTAAGGATAATGTTGATGGCATTTACGGGTATAATTTGACCGTCATCAACTACCCCACTTAGACTTTGATCGTCCCGAACAAAGCATCAATAAGTCATTCCCAAGACAACATTTTCTATGGTCAAATCATACTTACACAAGAAACTCAAGTCAACTCATACTAGTCATGCTCATAAGATATCCATTATTCACTACTTACTATGAATCAAGTGATGTGTGCATGTGCATTTAGTTTTATATATTCGTGGCAAGATTAGAGTTTAAGCTAACTTCATGATCTCAACCTACCAACCTCGGCATTCATACTTCTTATGCCTCGCAATGGTTGTAGAGCACTAGAGCAATAAGCAAGAGCGTATCTATAGGGATTTTGGACTTGGAGACCGAGTACTACTCTCAAAGCCTCTTAAAAGTTGAATTTCTTCAATTCTTCATATTCTTCAAATACTATCAATCTCAAGGAAGAAAACTTTTTAGAGTATCCCCTATCTTAGATCATGTATAGCATCGAATATTACCACAAGCGGGGCTACTTTGGTAATGTTACTACAAGCCCAGTGTTTAACATTTTGCTAAAACACAGTAGTCGCCTCAAGCTTATTACTCTCGCTTTAATGGCTAAAAGATAAGAATGCATCAATGAGATAGATATTGATACTAAGTTCACATAACCAATCATCTATGCAATGTACACATAATTTCTTCGATTATTATGATTTGCGCGCGGTATACTCGATTCACTGATTGAGCAATTGAATAATAAATAACTACTCGCAAAAACGGGCATGAATATCCTTAAATTTACTTAACATAAGTATAAAATGATCACGTACTCATGAAACTTGGTTCCTTTTCTATCAATTCTTAGCTAGAACTCACAATTCTAAGGTGCGAGATAAATAATATGGTATGTATTCAATTTTTCAAATTTTCAATTTTTCTACCGTTTCATTCAAATTTCAATCATAACATAACATAGCTAAGTCTCCTACCCCCCACTTAAACATGGCATTGTCCTCAATGACAAAAATAAATGAGAATTTAAGAAAAAGACTTAGCTCTGGAAGCGGCGCTCAAGTAAAGGAACAATATCGGAGTAAATGTCAGCGCGCCGTGGAGAAGCAAGTGAAAACCTGTATAAGCAGACAAACTCCACGAAACCGTTAACAACACCATGTCTATGGAAGTTATAAAATAATGTGGCAGTAATGAGGTATAAATACCTAAAAACAGTTTAAGCCACTTTATTTTATACAACCAATGACAATGGAAACCAAAAAGAAAAATACTAAATGAAAGAAAAATAAACAAGCAACTAAAGATGGTGGTCTTCATCTACAACCTCCACCGCCTAAATATTCTTAAAACCAAAGCGGAGAAGACAAAGATAAAAAGCATAACCCCATGTGGGAAAATACGAGGTTGGTGGCTCCACTATGTATTCATCCAAGATAAAAGAGAAACTTGGTAAGGTATAACAGATTCAATGCGACTATATAGACTAAAGATAAAATCAAATACTTAGCGCAGAAACTTCTCGCTTGCATTGGATATCAACAACTTCGGAGATGCAAAACTACTCTCTAAAATTACTAATAACCCAATGTATCACGTAAAAGTCATAACGTCATCAACAAGGCCGGATCGGTGTGATATTTTAGAATCGAACTCATCATCTTGACCGAATAGGCGTAAAAGTGTGAAATGTAAAACTTCCGGTAGAAAGATAAGTTGTATTTTGATCGAACCAAAAACTTTTAAAATCTAGCTAGGGTCAGAGCTACACTTACCCCAACTAGGATCATGAAAATCAAAATGATAAAAGATAATCATTAAAGCTTAGCAATATTTCAAATTCCGCAACACAAATGTATTTTGTAAACAAAATGGAGGTTGAGAGTATGATGGGTTTAGAAAAAGATAGTGAATGATGGTAATAAAAGATAAAGGGTGGGTAAGAAATTGTGTTTTGGGTGGGTATTGTTTAAGGGATTGGGTAGGGTGGGAGAGTGAAATAGATGGGAAGAAAGAGAGGGGGTGAAAGAATGGTTAGAAATGTGAACTGTGAGGCAGATTGGTGAGAGAATAGAAAGGTTGAAGGGTGAAAAGGTACAAAGGAAAGGATAAGGGTAGTTGCAGAACGAATTGTACGCAATTTTGGATTTCACTCGGATCACCATTCTAAAAAGTTTTGGGAGTTGACCAAAAAGCGTTATTGTTCGCACCAATCATTCTCTGTTACATTTTCAAGCTCTCTTAGTGCTTCCATCTTAAGATTGATTGCTAAATTTCCTTTTCTTTAGCACTTTCTCGACTCTCCTAAGAAACTCTAATTCACGTGGCCCATATTGAGTAAAAAAGTTTTGCACATCCTTAGCCCAATGGCCATCGGAACACGGCAAAATAAAAAACCTCAACATATGTCACGTTACTTTTATTTGACTCAAAGAAAACAAAACCTAAAATCCTAAAAAGAAATCCTAAGGGTTTTAAAGAAGTAGTTCTGAGTTTAAAGTCCTCAGCTCGACTTTCCAAAAATTATCCTTGTCAGACATTATTCTTGGATCGCGAGATTTTGACCCTTCGTGCACTATAAGAGGTGGGCTTGTTTCTTTTGCGGATTAATACCCTTCCCTTGGTTGTGAGACCTAGGAAACTCCATACCATTTATCCAAAGCTCTTACCTCGGCTCTCGTTTTAGGAACTAGTGAATTCTAAGAAGATTTAGTCCTAGGGACCCATTTTAATCACATCCTCTATAATACTGCTTCATTATGCTCTCTCAAAACTCAACGTCTTCTTTAGATTGAGAATTGTTAAAAACTACACAAATTGTTGCTCCCATGGCCAGTAGAAGCAATCTCATGCATAGGACAATGAGATTTTGACAGAACTACGAGGAACTCTTTATTCACTTTGCTTCTTTCAACAACTACATGTTTCCTACACCTCTAGATGAGACAGATTTGGGGCGAGAACCTTCCACACTAATAAAATTAATCTTACAAACCAACTCCGGGCTACGATTCATACTAAGGTTCATGTATAGGCTAACTTATGCTCAAAAAACCAAAAGGTAGTAAAACATAAGCAAAAAAGGGTAGTACCTTGCCTCCAACATTGTACCACGAAGAATTTAAGCCTTTAAATTTTTTCAGAGCCATCTTGGTGCTTTAAAGGTATTGCTTCCATCACTTTTCCATCTTAGATTCCTAGCTCCATATGTTTGCTGGGTTATTTTCTCAGCGCCCGTGAAAAATTATTGACTTGGATTATTGTTTCCCTGGTTTCTGCAAACAGAAGAAAAACAACAAAACAAGCAGACAGACCGTGGATCGATTTTAACATGGTTTCCCATGTCGCTGCATCGGACTCTACGGATTAAACATAAGGGATAAATGGACACACGAAGTCCCGTGAGAATAGAACCAGGCTTGTTTGGCGGCGAAGCGATCTCCTCACTGGGAGCGAAACCAGTTGTACCAGATTCTGGAATTTTTACACAGAGCAGACAACCAGAGGGACTCAAAAACGTAAAAACAGACTCTAAAACAGAAAAATCGACAAGAATAAAAAAAAAATTATTTATATATAAAATTGACCGTTGGTTCCCCGGCAACGGCGCCAAAAACTTGATCGGGGTCAATCAGGTTATAATATACTTGACCACCATAAACCAATACTAGCAAGAGGACTGGCCCATCGTAGTATAAATTATAAGCGAATCAAGGTCGATCCCACAGGGAACCAATTGTGGATCATTTCATATATAAACAATGAGTCATTCATGTCAAGGACATGAAGGCGGTCTACGACCAACATAGGACAAGAAAAGGTAAATTGATACGACTCAAACACATAGACAAATAACGTAATTAACCTCCCAATCATAGCCTTAATCAATTGGACCTAGACAATTTATATAACAAACCAGACTTATCAACTATTAATCCGTTCGTATCTACTCCATGTTGGCTACGGGAGTCATCCTCTTAAACTTGACTTAGCACCCGTAGGTCACTAGATCACTGTGATATTGTTACGTGTGTAACATCCCAATTTTTGGACCTTATTCAAAAGGATATTAATTTAGTGTTTCCACCTGAAATTGTAATATGTACTTTTAATGTCAAAAGAAAATATACATATCAATTTTATTTATTATATTGTCTATTGATGTTTTCATGGATTAAATTATTATGGTTGGTTTAATTTTAAAAATTGATACTTCATCTGCTACCAATTCTTTTTAAACAACATAATGTACATATATTATATATTTATTTGTTTGTGGAATCATACGTTACAAACACATTTGACTAGTATTGGTATTAATAGGATGGAAATTTAGTACAGTCAACCTCTTGTAGTCAAAATTTTAGTAATAATGAAATAATAGGGATGAAATGTAAACAAACACTCTTTCACTACCAGATATATTTTTTTTCCAACGTGCTATTTTTTACACTTAAAATTAGTTCCGAGATTCCCTGCCGAATAACTAATTAGCCGTGCAAAAAGGAAGGGATTAATGGAGATATTTCGGTTATGGTTCTATAATTCATAGGTAAACCTTGTAGTATTTAAACCCAAACAAAACAGAGAATTTATCATCTAATCTCCTCCCCCACCCGATTGCCTAGCCCATATTGCCACCCTTGCAGGCTATTGTATCTCACAACTTAGCCTAGAGTGATTATTCCCTTGCTAGAACAGCCATAACCAGCAGAAAGTGACCACCCACTCACCGGAAACAATCGCCGGCAACCAGCGACCACCCACTTAATGTAATCTTTTGAGGAGAGAAATATAAGTTGGGACGAGGCTCTTCATTTGAAGGCATTATGGAATCTGTGAGTTGTATTTTCATAAAAGCTAATTAATTTGTGTTCCTCAATTTATTTTTAAGATGATACTTGTGAGATCTTATTTTCGATAAAAGTGTGTTTTTTTATCAATTTACTTTCAAAAGAATACTTATTGGATACTGATTGTTTTTTTGTTTTCTTGTGTGTCATAAATAAGTGGTGAGTTTTATTCCGGTGGAAGCCAAAGAGTGTCTTTCAACAATTTGTTTCTTTCGATAGAATAATTATTTCCACATGTAATTTTAATCGACAGTCTGATTATTTTGGTGCCAACCCATTTATCCTTGTCCTAATGCTCTTCAAAATATTATTTTTCATATATTATATAAGGTTTGATCATGACATGTATGCTCAATCATTTCATGTTAACGAAAGATTATGATAATCAACACTTGTTCCTGCTGGCTTGATTGCATTGCGTGTGCGATCACGTAACTCTAAGCGACTAGTTGAGTTAGGGTTACTGCACCGCAGAACGGCTAGTCACCGGTCTCGGGGCCTCTTGACTTTGGCTCATCGACAGTCCTAGAGTAATGGTACCAAAAATTCCCCAAAGTTCCATGTGCATGATCGGGAAAGCAAGGGCTGACGATTGTGTCATGGTTCGGAGGGCAGTGGGGTTGGCTGGAGCCCTTTGGGAGGTTCATTGGGCGAAGGTCTGAATCCTTTCCCTGACAATCGGCCGGAGTTGTCAGGCAAGGGCTTGCTTGTTGGAGTGCGGTAGTAAATCGTGTTCACGTGTGGAGTACGGTTGGTTTTGACTCATCGGCTAGGCCAAGTCGGTGTCAAGTAATCTGATGATAACCTCTCGTAAATTCATGTAATGATTGTACAATAAAGACACGGCTAAAATTCAAATAATGATCGATCAGTTTATTCTTTGTTTCCATTATATATTATTATTGTACTTATCTGTAACACCATCGCACATGGCTCATACCAAATGCGTTTTCTTTGTTTACTTCTATTTCTTCCTGTCTTTACTTTTCTTTCCTTTTTTAAAAATATAAATACTGAGTTGTTGAACCAAAGCAAGAGATGGGAAAATAGGCACGACGATATTTATCAAGATCACTATGGTGGATATGCTTTTAGAAAATTTGATGACATGGTTCGTGTTGAGGATTTTAATCAATTTGGGATTCTATTTGTTGTAATTATTGATGTAACCAGTTAGATGTTGTAATTTTTTTGATGGATTTATATCAATATTTGGAATTTAAGGTGTTTCATGGATGTCTATGCGAAAGCCTCGCAACCTGCTCCTAGAATGACCTCAGTAGACCTAGGGGTCGGGAGTGGGTCGTTACAACGTGACTTCGCCTTTTAAGTGCCTCCATCTCATATAACTCACATGCTTACGACTCTAAGGATGCCGATATTAACCGTACACCTCGTCTAGGCAACATTCCTATGGTTAGGCGTACTTCCTAAACGATCACTCAAGCTCTCGTCCAACTAGCAATTACCAAGTTATAGTCTCATGCTAATCTACGACGTACGTATAATAAGGTGCATGCAATTCCCAAATATAAACCTACCTAGATAACGCTGAACGTCCGTGAAGAGCAATTCATAAGCCTACCTAAGAGTTTTATATTGGTATTTCCTTTTTACACGTTTTAATTAAACTAAGCGAGTAACGTAGCCATAGCCATACCTACTGAGATAATAAATTCTATTAAGTTAACCTAACCATAAAGACGTGGCTATTTAACGGATGAAAACAGGGCTCGGTCGACCGAACAGGTTGGCTCGGTCAACCGAATACAGACACTCGGTCGACCGAATGGTCCTTTCCCCCAGATTGCATCCCTGAATATATCTCTCAGGGTTTCATCATACACAACGGATTAAACAGTAATTCATAAAGCATTCATATAAACTAACATAGATACGCATTAATTAAACAATGCAGATTCATGGATAGAAACTAAGTAGATGACGTAGGTTATGGGATCCCCATAGACAAGGTATCGCCACCTTCCCAACGTCATAGCCTAGATCTACATCATCTAGCTATGATTAACTAATTCAAACGATAAAGCATAATTGGGAGGGATTAATTACGTAAAAGAAAGAAACAGAAAATAAAAGCTTACATATTGCAGCCCTTAAATTGCTGGAAACCCTCAAATTATTCTACATTGTATCAAAGTTATATTATGAATTGTAAGATTGAAGAAAGAATGAAGGGATGATTCAAGGTATGTGTTGGTGTGTTTTTACAAATTTCGTAGTTGCTGCTTATATAGAGGTTTTTGCCGACCTAGGAAGGATCTAGAAGATACACCGGATAAACTTCAAGTGACCGAGCCGACACTCTCGGTCGACCGAATGGATAGGCTCGGTCGACCGAGCCATTTTTTACACGTGTTAAACGCGTCTCTTTGTCTGACTTGTTCCCCACTGCATCCTTCCGTGCTGATCTGATTTCTCTGATTTATCTCTTGATTAATGCTCCGATTTTCTTCCTTATTATCTCGAGATTTACTGATTGAATGACATTTATCCTCTCGATTTGTCGTGATCTGCAAAATCAGCATTTATCGCACAATAAATCAGTTTTTTAATAATAAAAACAGCTAAATACCAAATATCATATTAATAATCACTTAACATTAAATAATAAATATAAACAAGTTATTTAATACGAAATATATATTATTTGGCTCGATTTAAGGATAATGTTGATGACATTTACGGGTATAATTTGACCGTCATCAACCCACCCAACTTACCACCACACACCCGCTTACCCTACCCTACATTACGTCATTACCACATACCCTACGATTCCTAATCCCACCCATCCTACCTACTCACTCTACCCTATGCTATCGACCTTACCTCACCCCGCACAACCCAACCCCACCCCACCCTACCACATCATCCATTTTATCTTCTACTTCATTCTTACCCAACACCCACGTGTTGATTTTCAATCTATTACATTCGTTCCATTCATTTTTTGAGGTAAATTTTTTTTTTTCATTCTATAGGAATGAAATTTAGCTTCGTTAGTCAAACGCCGAGGGAATGAAAAATTATTCTATTTTATTCTTGTGAAACAAACAAGTCATTGGGGTACGAATCCAAGTCCGGTGATAGGATTTTTTTATGTCACTAACAGGGGTGGAACCACCCAGGGGGTGGGGTGGTCTCAAGCTCCCCCCCCCCCAAAATTTGGTAAACCCCCTCCCCCAAATTTGGAAAAAAATTAATAAAATTATTTATCTTTTTTCCTTTATAATTTTTACACCTTATTTATGGTAAAAGCATAAAACGTAAAAAACTTAACAGGAGAAGAATCAATTCGCCCCTGCTGCCTGCTCCTCCATCCATGGCTCCACAACCTAGTCCTACCCTAATTTTTAACCCATCAATTGCTTGATTTGCTTCCTCTTCCTCCTCCTGTCGTCGCCATTGCCTCCGTGGTGTTTCTGTTTCACCACCACGGGATCTGATAGTCATTAGCCAATAGCCACGCTCGGCTCAATGCCTGCAAGGCTGCAATTCCTGCTCCCAGCCTCCCACTGCTTGCTTCCATTCAATCAGTCAATCTTCAGGTAATATTTTTTATTTTGCTGTGTTTTTTAATTTTTTTATTTCTGTTTCTCCTTGACTACTCCGGTTCCAGTCCGGTGCTTTCAATTTCATAATTACATTCTTTACTTAAGTGTTGCATACTTGCTTTTACTCCCTCCGTACCTATTTATCTGAAGCAATTGCCAAAATTCATACATAAATTTATTGAATGAATCTAGACACTTTTTAATTCAAGATTAGTTGTTATTTAAATGTACCTAGACACTTAGACTTTTGGCAACTGCTTCAGATAAATAGGAACGGAGGGAGTAATATTTTGCTGTTTGTTTTTTCTTGTGTTGGAAACATTTTGCTGACATTAATTCATTTAATTGCCCTTTAATTGTTTTTTATTTGCCCAATTTGCCCTGCTAGCTAGGATTGTACTACAGAGAGAGTGACTTCTTAAGGTGAGAATTGAGATGCAAAGAGGTCTAATAATTAACATACCTCATATTAATTTCATAGGCGCTAAATTAATCCAAAATGACGAGTGAGAAACCACAATCAAAGAAAACAAAATTTATTGATACATGGTTTTCAAAGGCTAATGTTCAAAGTTCAAGTTCAAATGTTGTTTTTGAACCTTCGGTATATTCTCTTCTTGTTGTTAATGTCCAATCAGTGCCATTGGTGCCTTCATTAAACCGACCAGATTATCTCAATACTTTTGAAAGGGATCCCGGAAAGAGATGTGCTATATGGAAATATCCGGTGAATGAACAAGACCATGTTAGAAGAACCTATGTTTCTTTTTGTCCATGTCAACCTAAGATATCATATCTTTTGAGCCAACATGGTGATCAACAACGTAGATTTAAGGCTTCTTGGTTCAAAGATTATCCATGGCTTGAGTATTCAGTTGATCTTGATAGTGCATATTGCTTCCCTTGTTTCTTATTTGATACGCAAGATTCTCCTCATACATTTTTTGCTAGAGTTGGGTTTAAAAGTTGGAAGAGAGTTAGTTGTCTTCGTGATAATGCATTTGTAAGACATGCATCCAGGTTCCCCACAATGACGCAATGCAAAAGTGGGATAGTTTGATGAACCCAACCAAACAAATTGAAACAGCTTTTTCTTTCAAAATCAACTAAAGATGTGGAAGACAACCGGTTGAGACTTAAAGCTATAATTGAAAGTGTTAGATTACTAGCTAATCAAGGAGCGCCTTTCAGAGGCCATGATGAATCTGAAGATTCATTGAATGCTGGTTACTTTAGAGAAGTTATAAATTCTTTTGCAAGAATGAGTGAAGAAGTTGATAGAGTTGTGAAGGATGCTCCTGGAAATGCTAAGTATATCAGTCCAAAAATCCAAAAGGAAATTCTAAGTATTCTTGCTAACAAAGTAAGGAACAAGATACGTGAAGAAGTTGGGGATTCTAAGTATTGTATTCTTGTTGATGAAGCGGTTGACATATCTAGTAAGGAACAAATGGCCATTATTTTAAGATTTGTCGATGGTCAAGGTTTTCTCCGAGAAAGATTTTTTATATAAGATTGTGAGTGTTCCTAACACTAGCTCACAAACTCTTAAAAATGAGATATCTAAAGTGTTTACTATGTATGATCTTCAAGTGATGAATATGCGTGGTCAAGGATATGATGGTTCTAGCAATATGAGTGGTATTTATAATGGGTTGCAAGGATTATTTCTCGAAGAATGTCCTTATGCATATTATCTGCATTGTTTTGCTCATCATTTACAATTGACATTGAATGCTACAGCTAAAGGGGTACATGACATTTGGCAATTTTTTTCAACCTTGAATCTAATTGTGAACTTTGTTGATTCTTCTGCAAAACGTCATTCTACATTAAAAAAGTTGAGAAAGGAGGAAATTGCTAATTTGGTAGCTTGTGGCAATCTTCAATCAGGTTCTGGTGCTAATCAAGTGCGTACTTTGCAACGACCATGTGCTACTAGATGGAGCTCACATTATCGTTCTATCAATAGTTTAATTGAGTTGTTTAGTTCAACCAATAAAACTCTTTGTGATATGATTGTGCAAGCTTCCTCAGAATTGCAAGGAGAAGCTAAAGAAGTATTAAAGCATTGAGATCTTTTGATTTTGTGTTTTGTTTGCTTTTAATGCACAAAGTGATGAAGATTATCAAGTCATTTGTCGCATTACGTAAAAGTCTATTGACTTTATACATGCTATGCAATTGTTGGAAATACAAAAACACTTCTTCAAGAGTTTAGAACAAATGGTCGCCTAAGTTGTTGAGTCATGTAGAATCTTTTTGCATACAACATGACATTGACATGCCAGATATGGGTGCTCGTTATAAGGATGGTACAGGTCGTCGATGTCAACAAAAGGATATCATTACGGTTGAGCATCATTACCGTTTTGATATATTCTATGCTCTTGTTGATCTTCAGTTGAGTGAATTGGGTAGAAGATTCTCAGACCAGACATCAGAACTACTTATACTTAGCTCAACTCTGGATCCTCGTAATAACTTTCAAAATTTTACTTGTGACGATATTTGCAGTCTTGCAAAAAAGTTTTATCCAGAAGATTTTATTGGTGGTGATATGTGTGCTCTTGAAGGAGAGTGTCCATTTTATGAGATTAACATTCGCAATGACCCAAAATTCAATAATTTGGAATCCATATCAGACGTATGCCGTGTAGTAACTCAAACAAGGAAGTCAATAACCTTGTTTCCGAATTTATAGATTGATTTGTCTTGTTATGACTCTTCATGTTTCTACCACGACTACTGAAAGAGCATTTTCAGCCATGAATATTATCAAGAATAAACTTAGAAACAAAATGGAGGTTGAGTTTCTTGGTGATTGTATGGTACTTCATATTGAGAAAGAATATGCAGAGCCTATTGATAATGATCAAGTGATCGAAGACTTTGTATCTCTTGGAAATCGTAGGGTTAAATTTAGTTAGTTTTGTGAGCAAGACTTACTGCGCGCTCGTGACTTTTATGTACTTATCTTTTGATGAATGAAATTATTTTGCATGGTAATTTCTTTTGAGGTGATATAATTATGCATTTGAAAAGTGAAATCAAGATCACCCCATAATAATTTCCTGGTTCCGTCACTGGTCACTAACTCTCACCGAAAAGTAATGGATGGGTGTACATGTTTCTATCTTTTGAAATATTCAGCACTCATAGGTATAGAGTATAAACATTTATAATTAAAATAAATCCACCGTTAATTTTTTTTTTGGGTTCTTTTTCTTTTTGAAATGACAAATATTTTGTTAAAACTATAGGGGTATTCTTGTATTTGTTTTAGTATTATTAGTAAATTTATTATCTTTCCTATACTCTGGTAGTTGTTAGACAAAACATCTAAAATTGTTGTACAAGGTCTACTCATCACCTAGTTTGTGGCTGTAGTGGAAATGTAATTTGTGTATCTTTTGAATTTTTTATTTTATTTTTATAATTTTAAGAAACGATCTATTTATTACTCCAAGGCATAGCTGTATCTTTTGAGTTTTTCTAGCCTTTGCTTGGCTGCTAATTACCTTTTACCTCTACATCGGAATTTGCTAAGAAGAGTAGAAAAAAATTATTTTCTATTTCGTTTCTTTCTACATGGCAGAGAGCACCGGATTTTAATAGAGAACTCTCTGTGCCTTTTGAATGTGTCCATTTGAAAAAATCAAGAAAAGAAAAAATGCTCTTCTAACGTAGAAAAAGAAACATTTGAAGTTTGAAAGACACATATGATGACTAGAAAAACGAAAAAGAAAAATAAACGTTATCTACAAGATTTAATAGTTTGAGTTATAAAATTCGGCTTGTGAGTTTTAAAAACAATTTTTTTTAATTATTAAAAAAAAACCTTACTCTCTCGTGAATTTGAGAGAAAAATAAAAGGCATAAGTACCAAATTGTAATGATTAAAAAAAAAAAAAAAAGAGCACCGGCTATAATCGATCAAATTTATCCTCTTTTTTAATTAACTCCATCTCTTCGCATTCATCCTCCACCTCTGATGTTGCTCCGTAAAATGGAGGAGCAAGTGTCCTTCATCAGGAACACATTCTTGCACATCACAAGTTGAATGAGAGTAACTGCTTATTATGGTCCAGATTTGGACGAAGCGAAGAAAATTACCTTTCTAGGGAAAGTCATGTCCCACACCTTAAGATCCCAAATTGAAGCAATGCAAAGTAGAAAACAAACTTGTAATGTCATGGCTCATTGGGTCCATGACTACCGACATTAGTGAAAATTTCATGTCTTTTGAAGATAGTGCTGGCATTTGGGAAGCAACACATGACTTTTAACTATTCAAAGAAGGATAACACTTTCAAATCTTTGATCTAAAGGCCCAACTCCAGGATCTAAAACAAGGTGATTCCCGGTTTACTCAGTATTTCAACATGTTGAGTCTAAAGTCAGTCTCAGCTCATCATAGTTGAAACAAACCCTGGCCTATTTTTTCAAATATCTGAGCCCCATATCAGTCTTCTTGTAAGGAATAGGAAAGCCTCATGCTTATCTATGTCAGCAAACTCAATCGAGTTTTGGGTATTCTATACGAAGATATGTAAACAACTCTAATCTACTTATAACTGGATGGATTAGTCGCAACTCATTGCCCTCATCAACAACAAAGGATTAAAAAGACCTTGCAAGATAATGCATATGGAGGATGAGACCTGTAGGTCGGGATCCACAGGACAAACATATCTCACATATAAAACAGATGAAAGTAAAAGATACAAACAAGATAGAAAGTAAAAGGGATGGCAAAGCTTTCATCTTTACTTCTTTAAATTGATAGTAAAAACATACGTGGATGCATTAGACGAACTCGAGAATGAGTCATCCTTTTCCCCGGATCGGTCCGAGAGTAGGCCGGATCGGTCCGCCTCAACATCCTTTCACCGAGTACAGAGGTAAAAGTCAATTTTGGTTTTACTTCCCTCACAAGTGTAACAATGCATTCGTACGTTTAAAATATTTAAAATGATACTTATAAAACGATTAAAATGTTGAAAACGATATACAAAGTTCGTAAATATTTTTGGTATTATTATTATTATTATTATTATTATTATTATTTTATGAAATATTTTAAACGGTAACTTAAAACGATTAGAATAACTAAGACGATACTCTAAATAAAATAAAATAAAAAACTACTATAAAACGAAAAAATTAAAATGAAAAACAAACCAAAATCTAAATGAAAATGTCGAAAATAAAACCGTAATGCGGTAAAAATGTTTAATCAAATATAGTAATAAAATTCAATCTTCTTCATAATCTTCCTCGGATCAACATGAAAGCTCGAACTCGAAACGATCGAGAAGTCAAGCGGTCGAAATGTAGTCGTGGTCCTGATCGAACTATCAAGACCCATAGAACTCATGCCGGTGAGTGATATGCGCAAACTCGCCGAATCCTCCCCAACTAGACATCGCGGGTCTCTCGATACCTGTCGAAAATACACATGTACCACTCGATTGGCTCCCAAAAGGATATGACATTGGATGAATGCTCGAGGGTGGTGGAATAGGTGCTACCCACTCTGGTAAGGTATACGGATTGGGCTGACAAGGTGGATAGGCAGGATCATCAAAAGTAGGATTACGAAGCAACTGCGCTGCTCCTCCTTAAACCTCTACGAATATCGCCACACCACCGCTCATTACTTTCAAAGAAACAAAGCCATGTTGGCTTGACCACGCAAACGTCCGAAAAAAGATTGAAACATGTCATAAGTGATAGTGTTGTTGAGAAAGGAGTTTGTTGAGGCCGACTAGAAAAAGATGGAAAAGAAGAAGATGTGGAAACCAAAGTGAGCCGGTTGAGTTTGACGACTTCTAATCAAAGAGCTTATTTTACCATCCTGGAAGCCTAGTCAAATTTGGTCCAATCGTAGGTGCATCTCGCTGTGAGCTAACTTGTCATTAGGCGGGAAGGGGTACTCCCGACCTACGACATAAATCCAAATAAAACAAGTGGAAGGACGGATGACTCCGTCAGTGCAGCGATGACAAATGCTTTCGAAAACTCTTTTAAACATTACCTTTCCAACATCTATCTTTACATCATTTACCATCGCCCATGCGATACAAACATCTTCTTTTCCATAATCCGTATGTTTACTCGAAAGATAGAGATTATGGCTAATAAACCTTTTAATTGCCCTTAAACCTCTAAAACACTTCCCGTAGTTAAACCTATTTTCAACCCACACAGCGGTTGGATCAAAAGCATGTTGAGCTCTTAAGGCAGTCTGCTCAAATCTTGCAGGATCATCTAAACTCCAAACTACCCTGTAATCTTCATTATCTGGAAAAACTTCAACTCCCAAAATCGCATTTATAACGGCAGGGTTAAAGGTAACATTTCTAGCTCTTAGGGGTAAAGTTTGCGACTCAGTAAGCTCATCCTGTGACAATGTAGACAAAACCGAATAAAACTCAGCTACTAAAGTCGTATTTATTTCCCCTTCTCTTTTGGCTGCTAATTCTAACCACTGACGTCTCATAAAAATATCCTTAACTTCATCACCTAAGTCATCAAAATCTAATCCTCTTTCAACCAAAACATCACATTTACTATAAATCCTTTGATACGCATTCTTAGCTTCTTGTGATGCTGTTTTATTGAAGCTTACGGCTTCTTCTTCAGGTGATAAAATTATCGTGCCTACTACCGGAGTTGCTATAGGAATGTTCGATTTCCGCTTCTTAGATGCTTTTCTACTCGACTCAGCCATTCTACGATATTGGTAAAGCCAATCAACAACATAACAACAAAAAATAAAAATGTCACAACACACTCAAAAATCAAAACAGTTGAAATTAATCTAAAAATTATGAAAAATACTGAATTGATAACTAAATAAACTAAATAATACCTTATAATGAAGAAAACGTTGAAAAATAGGCCGGAAAAGTTGTAAAGTCGCCGGAATAAAAATGGAACTTGTTTTCGATCCTTTTCGATTTTTTTAACTTTTGTGGAAGAGAGGAGATGAAAGGAGGAAGAAATCAAGTGGTGGTGTAGTGTGAGATGAAATTTTATGGAAGAATTGATAAAAATTGAGTAGTGGGGTTTTGGGGTGTGGGGGCGGCGGTAAAAAAATTAGGGAAGAAGAAGATGGAGAAGAAAAGGGGTCCCCGTTTTTTTTTATGCAAATAGACCCCGGATCGGTCCGGGTTAATGGCCGGATCGGTCCATGCACAAATTTTATTTTATTTTTTTATATATTTTTTTTTATGATTTTTGATTAAAAACTTATAAAAACTCTAATAAAACTTAATTAAACTTGATTAAAATCTTAAAAATAATTTTATAACAATTTTTAAAAATTTAATAAAATCTTTATAAAACTTAATAAAAGCTTATAAAAATTTAATAAATTTATATTAATTCTTATAAAATATCTAAATTAAACTAAAAAACTTTTATAAAACTTTTATAAAACTCCTTAATTTTATAAAGATCCAATTTTTAAAATTTTCGAAGTTATGAGAAAATTTTGTAAAATATTAATAAAACATAAGAAAAGACTCAAACTTAAGGGTTCCCCGATTCTTCGATTTCTAAATCTTCCAGAGTTCGATATAACGCTCAATCAACCTAACTCCTAAAAACGAAGCATTTGAATTATCTCTTGGAATTCCGTCGGGATTTTCGGATAACCACCTAATCGTTCCTTCCTAACAATATTCAAACACTCATCCTGGATTTGGTTGTGTTTTTCCCACACAGTCATCCAACATGTTCACTTTTTCCACAGATTCTCGTGATCTCATCGTAAACTTTGCCTTTCTTTTATTGCACTCCTTGATGTTCCATTACAAACTTCTTTCAATCTAATCTCTCTCAACAATTTCTTGTTTTGTTCAAAAACTAAAGCTTCTATAGCAAACGCGACATCTTTATCAAGGCCTAATTTCAAAAGTAAAACAAAACTCCTAATCTATCTAAAAATGCATCCAGGTTCTTTTACGCCTATCCGTTAAAAGACGAAAAGAGTTTAAACATAAATAAAAACACAAAAAGTAGAGTAAAGATAGATAGCACCTGGTATTCGGCCGATTTCGGGCCTCTGGTTTTCGCTTTTTTTTCTCGCTTTTTTCAATTTGTCGGGGATCAATCAAGAGCATTACTTCTTCTTTCAATGTGATTCCTTCTCCTCCACAAATAACTTTACTCAGTGGCCATTGGCTATAAAAGTCGATATTTCCATCGCTTAGTTCAACAAATTGATTTGTAAACCCGTGTTACTTTAAATGGACTCGCCCATCTTGATTTAAGCTTACCTCGAAACAACTTTAAACGTGAATTGTACAAAAGAGCTCGATCACCTACATGGAACTCACGCTTAAAGATTCTCTTATCATGGAAATATTTCGTGCGTTCCTTGTAGATTCGAGCATTTTCATAAGAATCGAGACGAAATTCTTCTAGTTACATTAATTGAAGCAATCTATGATCACCGGCACCTTTTAGGATCGAAATTAAATCTAATAGCCCGTAAGGCTCGGTGTTCTAACTCAACCCAGGAGATGACAAGACTTACCAAAGACTAGCTTATAGGAGAACAACCAATTGGTGTTTTAAAAGTCGCTCGGTATGCCCATAATGCATCATCTAATTTAATCGCCCGCTTTTACGATTTGAATCCACTTTGCTTTCTCCACGATTCCTTTGATTTCTCTATTTGACACCTCTACCGCCCACTTTGGTTTGCAGATGATGTATGCTTCTAACTTATCGTTACACCATATTTTTCAACTATCTTAGTAAATGGTCTATTGCAAAAGTGTGACCCTCTATCACTAATGATAGCCCTCGGAATGCCATATTTGGTAAATATATTCTTTTTAAGGAATCGTATGACAACTTTGGTATCATTAGTGGGAAGAGCTTCAGCTTCTACCCATTTCGAGACATAATCTTCCATTACAAGAATAAATCTTTTTCCAAAAGATATAGGGAAAGGTCCCATGAAATCTATACCCCAAACATCAAATAACTCACATTCTAAAATAGGTTTCATAGGCATTTCATGTTTTTTAGATATATTTCCCCATTTTTGACATGATTCACAAGATTTAACATACTTATAAGCATCTCTATATAGTGTAGGCCAATAAAAACCACATTGTAAAACTTTAAAAGCAGTTTTCCAACCTCCATGATGACCTCCTGCCTCACGATCATGATAAAATGATAAAACACTTAAAATTTCATTATCAGGCACACATTTTCTGATTATCCCATCCGAACATTTACGGAAAAGGTCTGGTTCCTCCCAGTAATAAAATTTTAGTCATAAAAGAACTTCTTTTTCTGCTGCCAAGTCCAATGAGACGGAATATAATCACAGGTTAAGTAATTAATGATATCTCCAAACCAATGTGACATTTCCTTAGAAGGAATTCTATTCTTTAATAACTACATGGTTGAAGGAGTATCTATTCTAAATAGTTGTTCATCAGGAAATGAATCTTTAATTTCATTTCCTATTTCTTCATCATTTTCCATTCTACTTAGATGATCTGCTACTACATTCTCACTTCCTTTTTTATCTTTAATTTCAATATCAAATTCTTGAAGTAAGAGAATCCATCTAAGAAGACGAGGTTTAGCATCTTTCTTACTCAAGAAATACTTGATGTTGAATGGTCTCAGATAAATTATTACCTTAGAACCAACAATATACGATCTAAACTTATCTAAGGCAAAAATCACAAACAACAGCTCTTTTTCTCAGTAGTTGCGTAATTTAGTTGAGCGAAGGTTTAATGTGTGAGATGCATAGTAAATAGCTTTGAGAATTTTGTTATATCTTTGACCTAAAATAGCTCCTACAAATTAAATCACTTGCATCACACATAATCTCAAATGGCAAACTCCAGTTTGGTGCTACTAAAACTGGTGCGAGAGTTAATCTCACTTTTAGGGTCTGAAAAGCTTCCATACATTTACTGTCAAAGTTAAAAGGTACTTCTTTTTCAAGCAAATGACTTAGAGGCTTTGCTATTTTTGATAAATTGGAAATGAATCTTCTATAAAATCCTGCATGTCCCAGAAATCCTCTTAGAGTTCTTAAATTAACTGGTGGAGGTAATTTTTCAATTACTTCGACTTTAGCTTTATCAACTTCAATACCTTCTTCAGAGATTCTATGACCTAAAACAATTCCTTCTGATACCATTAAATGACATTTTTCCCGCTTTAATACTAGATTGGTATCTTCACAAATACAGTAACACTCGTTCTAAGTGTAACAAACAAACATCAAATGAATCTCCGTAAACACTAAAGTCATCCATAAAAATTTCTAAGAATTTCTCAACCATATCAGCAAATATAGCCATCATACACATTTGAAACGTAGTTGGTGCATTACATAAACCAAACGGCATTCTTTTATAAGCAAAAGTTCCATAAGGACAAGTGAAAGTAGTTTTTCTCTATCTCCTGCTTGCAATGAATATCTCAAATATCCCGAATAACCATCTAAGAAACAAGAATACTTATGTCCACTTAAACGCTCCAACATCCGAACTATGAATGGAAGTGGATGATGATCTTTCTTAGTATGATCATTTAGTTTTCTAAAATCAATGCACATTCGATAACCCGTAATCTCTCTTGTCGGAATCCATTCATTCTTTTCATTCTCTTTCACTGTGAAACCTCCTTTCTTTGGTACCACTTGAGTTGGACTTACCCATTCACTATCTGATATGGGAAAAATTATCCCCATTTCTAATAGCTTAATGACCTCTTTCTTAACAATTAACTGCAAATTTGGGTTGAGGCGTTGCGGTTGAATACAAGGTTTAGCATCTTCCTTCAGAATTATCTTATTAACGCAAATCTCAGGGCTAATACCTCGAATATCGGCAACTGTCCATCCAAAAGATTTCTTATGCTTTTTCAACATTCTAAGTAATTGATCTTCTTGTTTCTCAGTTAAAGATGATGAAATAATAACCGGTAATAGATTATTAGTTTCAAGAAAAGCATACTTCAGATTTAAAGGTAATGGTTTCAATTCCAGATTCTTAGGTGGATCTTCCAGTGATGGTTTAAGAACTGGTCCTTCTAGTTCTAATTCCAAATACTTATGCCATGATGGTTTAAAAGTAAAACTTCATTTATCTAGAGAAAGGATTATCTCTTTCATTTCGGTGTCTTTCTCATCTTCCTTATGGATAGACAGAGTTAAGCATTCTCCTAATCTGTCTTCAAAAGTTGGTAACTGAATATCATAGACAGAATGACTATCTTCTATAAAAGAACATGATTCTGGTGATCTGTATGGATGATTCATAGCTTTGAAAATATTGAAAGCAACTTCATCTTCATTGACTCTCAGAATTAACTCTCCTTTCTGGACATCTATTAAAGTTCTTCCTGTAGCTAGAAATGGTCGACCTAAGATAAGTGGCGTTGAATATCCTTCTTCCATTTCCATAACTACAAAGTCTACTGGAAAATAGAACTTGTCTACTTTAACCAATACGTCCACAATAATTCCTTTAGGGTATTTAATCGATCTATCTGCCATTTGCAGAGTCATTTTAGTCTTCGTAAGCTTTCCTATGCCTAGCTTTCTATAATCCTCATAAGACATGAGATTTATACTAGCTTCAAGATCACATAAGACCTTCTTAAACAGAAATCCTCCAATTTCACATGGGATGGTAAAACTTCCAGGATCTTTCAGTTTAGGTGGTAACTTATGCTGCAAAACTGCAGAACATTCTTCATTTAGGCATATATTCTCATATTCCTCTAATTTTTTCTTGTTTGACAAAATATCTTTCAGAAACTTTCCATAAGCAGGCATACTAATTAGAGCTTCGATAACAGGGATATTAACATGAATATGACGAAAAGTATCAAGGAAACGAGCATACTTCCACGATCGCTTTAATCTTTTAATTTGATCTTTAGGTGGGTAAGGTAAAGATTCTAAATCTATAACCTTTGATCCCAAAGTCATTTTCTCTTTTCCTTTCTCCTTAAACTTTTGAGTATTACTTGATCGCCAAGTATCATGATCTTGAGTTTTTTTCTTTTAAAACATTCCCTGAATCAATCTCTACTTGCATTCCTTCATTTCTTCTTGTTTTTCATCCTTGTTTTCATTATCTTCTATTCTAACATGTTCCTTGAATAAAGTCCTTAAATCTTTATCCATGGGATCTTTCAAAATCCTTGGGATTTTTACCCATTTTTCACCTTCATTCTCAGGTTCAAAACTTCTATTCATTTTCAAGAAATTCTCTATAATTTCTTCTTCCTCATCGTTGAATTCAAGTTCATCTTTAGTTTCATCATTTTTCCATCTAAATCATTTTCTACTTCATTATTTCCAAGTTTTCTACTCCATTACTACCACATAGTTTTCTACTTCTCGAATTACAACATTTACCTCTCTTGGGTTTCTTTCAAGATTATTGCTTGGTAATCCTCCGTGAGGTCTCTCATATTACGTTCACCTTCCCTACTCAAATGATCTTCCATATTCCTTAATGAGGCTTCTATCGTTCTCATTCTGGTATCATGTCCACTCATAGATGTTTTCATTGAACTCAAATCCTTAGAGACTGTACCTATAGAAGTCATCATTGTTTCCACATTCTTAGCTTGAGTAGATACTACACCAATCATATTTTCCATTAGTTTTTCCCATTTTTCAACTCCTTCTGCAGATTGAGTTGAACTTTGAGTTACTGGTATACTTTGAGTGGTATGTTGAGGATATGATCTAGGTAATGATTGTAAATTCTGATTAGATGTATTTTCTTGATAAACTTGATTATTATTCATATTCCTGCATCGAATCGGATATGGCGGTTGTCCTTGCTTACTAGGGTTTTCAGACCATCGAAAAGTAGGGTGATCTCTTCTAATAGCATTAAACGAGTTTGAATATGCATTGTTCAAATTCCTATGCTGCTGAAGAAAACTCACCTCCTCTCTTGAATATCCTGTTGGTTCTTTGACGGACCTTTTCTAGGCTATACAGATCCTAACCGGCAGTGTACCGGGTCAAATCGTAGTGCTAGTATGATGAGTCAGGTGTCGAATCCTCAGGGAACTTGGTAATTTCTTTTACGTGTGGTTAAACACCAAAGAGCTGTTATTAACTCGATCTAAATCGCAATTTTATCACACGTATCACTACTATTCTAGTTAACATAAAATAAATACGTAATTTAAAAGTTATTCTAATATAATATATATAGATATATAAATATATATAGATGTACATAAATTGCAAAATATATATATAGATATAAATATATAGGTACCAATATATTAGACAAATAATTTTAGAGAATCACAAAACTTATATAATTGGTTTATACGATCTTTTCGATTAATTGATATGTGTTCGATCTCTCCTTTTATTTTAGGTCCAATTGAGTAAGTGAAACGGTGCACTCTCGAGGTGAACAATTCCTTCACACACGAGCGTATGAAATTGTCATATGTCCATTGTCATCGAGTCCAAGGTCCACAATCATTACGGTAAACTAATTAATCTCAACAGTCCCGAGTACAAATCTACCTTTAGATAAAAGGAGTCATTCCGCTCACAAACGGTCAATTTTATTTTAAAGGCTCCGTTGTCAAAGCCGGACGATTCAACTTTCCGGTTTAAGTTTCAATTAAACTGATGATTTAACATTATTACGATTTCGAGTACAAATTATAATAAAATTCATTTCTCCCAAAACAAATTTACCCCCGGGTAGGAAATCGGATTCCGTTATCACGTTGTTCACACGGCCAATTTTACCCTCCGGTTTTTCTATCTTTTATTTCATATCCTGACTACGAGGCGTCAATTCATAATTAGATTATGAATTCCTCAGATCTATTAAATATGTCAATACGAATACGATCAAAATAGAAAAAGATTCAATTAACTCAATTTTAGTCATTTTAACTTAACAACATTTCTTTAACGAAAAGATCGAAATAAAACCGATTACATAGTTTTGGCCAGTATTATATTTAGCCTAAAAACATTATAACAACGAAAAATACAAAAACAAACATAAATACTTAAGAAAAGTTACCCGAATACGGCAGCTTGATTCGTAAATCGTATCTTCCGACATTACAACTTCTTTAGCAAAACCGACTTCCGAGATTTTCTCGAGCATTACAACGATACTAAAACTACATTATTACGGCGTAAGGCCTTATTTACAACTACTACTTAAAAATAAAAAAAGAAAAGAGAGGAGAGGAGAATATATATATGAGAGTGTTATATATATTTTGGTACCTTCGAGCTGTTCTCTGATGAGCTTCTATATATAGGCAAATTGGTAAAGGCCGGACCGGTCCGGTAGAAAGCCGGCTCGGTCCGGACTAATGATTACTCCCACCTTCTTGATTAACTCAAGATAAAGCGTTGATATAATTATATTTATATATAATTATATATAACTTGTAAAATTCATATCTCGAGTTCGGATCTCCAAAATCACAAACGAAATGCCAAAATTAAGGTCTCGAGAAACTCTACAACTTTCATGAAGGACTCTTCTCCGGATAACGCTTTTTGATGACCTCGTGTTCCTCCGAAGCTTTTACGGGATTTTTCTTAATCCAAGTCGATTAGCCACTTGATCACTGCTTAAGTTCTAGACCTCCAATCTTCATAATTTAAATTGCATTGGAACACTCTCGGAGAAATCTACAACTTTTGTGAAGAACACTTTTCTCTGAAAATATCATTTTGATGAGCCATTCGTTTGTCGAAGATATTTCTATTATTACTTATCCAGATTGGTTGGCCACTTATCCACTTAAGCTATTCAATTGACCATTTAAACTTGTGGCACTCTCTAAATCATTCCGAGATATGATTAAACTTCAATATGTCGATTCTCGGGTCTTGGTTTATAAATCTACAATAAAATACCACAAATACCCACGTAAATCGACACGACATTCCGATTTACTAAAATCGGTACAAAATTACAACTTTTTATTATTATTATTACTAAATACTCTAAATTATAAAGACTAACACTTTATACCATAATTTCATATATTTTATATAAAATTCGTTGATAAAACATAATAATATAACGTATTTTTAATCATATAAAAATAATACATCAAATTACTCCCCACTTAGCTTTTGATCGTCCTCGAGCAAAATAATGGTAATAAAAGATAGTATAATTTTTCGATTATAATATACTTTGTCAATATTATAAATATATTATCTATCTTAATTTAAAATCTTAAGAAGACAGAAAGAGTATATAACTGAAATAACTTAAACATTAAATATTATTTAGATAAAATTATATATGTAATACTTAAGAAGTATAAATAAAATATCAGAATTATTTTTAATCGCAACTATTATGAAATTCTGGAATCGGAAATTTCAGTAAAGTAGTTGACAAAAATGGCTTATAGAGTTTAGGTTCAAGATGTTGGTTAATCGGAAAAATCAAAAAGAGAAAGATGCGAGTCGTGACGTCATCTACATCTTCATATTTTTAAAAAACATATTCTTAGCATCTTTTTTCAGATTTTCTTTTTTTTTTTTTTTTTTTTTTTTTTTAAAGATTAAGAACTAAAAGCGTGAGTGTGTGTAGAAAATCAAACTTACAGGCATTGCTTCATCAAGATTGATCGGAGTACTACTCTTTCGATCGAAAATTACAAGTCCGGTTTCCTTAAACTTGTAATAATTCCTGAGATCTTATGATTCAACTTTTCCTCTTTCATTTTATCTTGTGCCTTCATTCCCAGCAATAGGACATTTCGTGATAATACCCTAGCTGGACTACTATCATCAGGCAATCGGGAGCTTAATTACCTCATAGTGATATAGGACATTTCGTGATAATACCCTACTCACTCCAATCATTGGTAGCTACAACCGATTTGTTCTTTTTAAGTTGTTAATCACAGATAAGGAAGATACCTGATATTTGATTAATTCTGTGTAAATATGGTGCTTCGTTCTTAATTTTTTTATAGAATATTAATATATCCGAACTTATTACCAAAATCGGCTATGTTGCAAGTGTCATGAGGTAAGATCGAATATACTACTACTTATCTAATTTTTCCAATCTCAAAGATATACCAAAATTTAGCTTTTATGTCACCATCTCTCTTTTTAAGTACGCATAAACTTATGTGGTATTTCAAGGAAATGTAGACCAAAATAGCTAAAGCTCGGTTATTTAATCACAATTGACAATTTCGAGTGAGGTCTTGATCACTCTAATCAAGGCTGAGGTAGGTTATTTGGCTATAGTTATATTTTTGTGGTGCCAAAAATCAATAAACTTAATCCAATTCCAAATTCATAATTCGTATTGAAAATGATTCTAAAAAATTTTACTTATAAATATCAACATACTTATATAATTTTATAAAAACAATATCTAATATTAAATACTCAATTATATAAACTTAAAATCTTATTAAAATCTAAATTAGACATATAATATAATTATTATTTTTGACTATTTTTCGAAAAATTTTAATGAATTTTCTAACCTAACTCTACTCCCCACTTACGAAATGACATCGTCCCGATGTGCAATAAGTAGTAAAGAAGTAGGTTCGAAAATAAAATTAAAATTATCTATTAACGTTATTTTTCTGATTTTATTTTAGCGTATTAAAACAAACTTAAAAAACTAAGACATATATATTAAACAAGATACATTATTACAAACTAAAAACATAAACTTACTTAAAAACAATAAAACTTAAAATTTAACTAACGAACACTCATTAAAACAACTACCAACAACTCTCTAGATTGTGGATGAACATCCCGGTGTATCAACCGGTAACATTCCCACTCGATTATCTCTAGACGGAAAAATCTCATCCGTCTCCAACTCTTCCACTCCATTCACAAGAATACACAAACGTGATATCAACCAAGAATTAGGCATAGGTTTCCCTACTACCTCTCGTGATCGCAAACTCCAACATCCGTTGAATCAATATACCCCAATCAACAAATACACCGAATGCCAAAGCAAAAGTAGAAGCATTTCATTCTCACCAAACTTCCAAAATCCCGTGGGATAAACTCGAGAATTTATAAAATGCTTCCACGCTTTTAGATGTGGAAGTAAAGCTCGTGTTGACATGTCGTGATTTGTATCAAAAAGCGAACAGACATTGGAACGACTCGTGTACTTTATTCAAATGATTAGAGGGATTTTGTAGTCCCCATTGCATTTCAAAATGTGGCATCGTGAATCGTGGAATTTCAAAGATTTGGTTGATAAATGTGATGAAGAGAGAAGGAACAACACACTCCTCTTACTAGAACAATCTGAGTGATATCGATCATATATGTCGCCATAAGTGCGAAATAAAATTCTCGCACTATTGAGACATTTATCCTACCTCTCGGTGTACTGACAAATTTTTTCCAACCGAAACTCCTAATGAGAGTTTTACCCCACTGATCAATTTTATCAAAATTCAAACTTTCTCCAATAGGATTGGAGAATTAGCAAAACGAGGGTGTAAATTTATACTCTCATTAGAGCTTGCGATTCGGATGATCCGTGTATTAGGCTCGTAAGAATTTACAGACGGTGAGGAGTGGTTCGACATTTTTAAAACTTGCTAAAAAAATAAAATAAAAGAGTAAAGTGAAGGTAGAAAGACAGTGAATGAGCAATTGTTTACTCTCCTTGAGCTTCTTTAAATAGATAGTAAAAATATACGTGACGTATCGCATTAGACAGACTCAAAAATGACTCAACCTCTTTTCCTTCACGGCCCGGTCCGTAAACCGCTCTCGGTCCGGGTGAAAAAAATCAATTAATCATGCGATGAGGTAAAAGTCAAATTGTGTTTTGGTTTTTACTTCACAGGTGGAACAAGGCTTTCACATGCCTTACGTAAATTATGAATTAATTCATCCAATCGATACGGACGGATAAAACGCGACACATTTTTTTTTTTTTTTTTTTTTTTTAAAACGACTCATTAATGATACAAAATTATTTTTGTGATTTTTATAGTTTATAAAAACTAAACCGATTTAAAATACAAACCAAATTGTTATAAACGACTTATAAAATCAAACTAAACGACAAATGAAAATAAACCAATAGTTAAATGACAAAAGTCGAATGCAATGAAATGTGTAGTAAACATGTTTAATCAATCATTAAAATTCAATCTTCATCATAATCTTCCTCCGGATCAACTTGAAAACTCGAACTCGAAACGATCGAGAAGTCGATGGATGAGCCAAGTCGTGGTCTGGATCGAACTATCAAGACCCATCGAACTCATGCCAGACGTGACATGTGCAAACTCAGTGAATCCTCCCCAACTCGACATCGCTGGTCTCTCGAATACACATCGAAAATACACTGTCCCACTAGATTGGCTTCCAAAAGGATATGACGATGGATGAAAGCTCGATTGTGGTGGAATAGGTGTTTCCCAACGTGGGTAAGGTATACGGATCAGTTGACATGGTGGATAGGCGGGATCATCAAAAGTAGGATTACGGGCTAGCAACCGCTTTCGTTCCTTCTTAAACCTCTACGAATATCATCACACCATCGCTTAGTACTCAAATAATAAAGCCACATTGGCTTGACCACGCCGCAACATCTCATCACTAAAGATTGAAACATGTCATAAGTGACAAAGTGTTGGAGAAAGGAGTTTGTTGAGGCCGACTAGAAAAAGATGGAAAAGAAGAAGATGTAAAACCGGTGGAGTCGGCCGAGTTTGACGCCTTCTAAGCAAAGAGCTAATACTACCATCCGGAAGACTAGTCAAACTAGGTCCAATCGATTCCCATCACCGTAGAGATAACTTGTCATTAGGCGGAATGGTACTCCCAACCTACGACATAAATCGAGAGATAAAACAAGGGAAGTAAAGATGACTCCTTGGTCTGGCGATGACAATACTCTCAAAAATTCTTTTAAACATGACCTTTCCAACATCCACTCTAACATCATTTACCATAGCCCAAGCGATACATACATCTTCCTTTCCAAAAGCAGTATGTTTACTAGAAGGATAGAGATTATGGCTAATAAATCTTTTAATTGCCCTTAAACCTCTAAAACAGTTCCCGTAATTAAACCGATTTTCAACCCACACCGCGGTCGGGTCAAAAACAGTCTGGGCTCTGTAGGCGATCGCTCAAAAACTAGCAGGATCATCTAAATTATAAACTACCCTGTAATCCTCCTCATCAGGAAAAACCTCAACTCCTAAAATTGCATTAATGACGGCAGGGTTAAAAGGAATATTTCGCTCGTAAAGGTGCAGCTTTCCATCGAGTAAGTCGTTCTTCTGACAAAGTAGATAAAACCGAATAAAACTCAGCTACTATAGTCGTGTTAATCTCCCCTTCCCTTCTGGCTGCTAAATCTAACCACTGACGCCTTCTAAAGATATTCTTGACTTCATCACCTAAGTCATCCAAGTCTAATCCTTTTTCAACCAGAACATCACACTTACTATAAATTTTCTTATATGCTTTCTTAGCCTCAGGTGATGCGGTTGTTTCAAAACTTACAGCTTCCTCCTCAGGTGATAAAATTCATCGTGCCTCACGACAGAGTTGAAATTGGAATTTTGATTTTCTCTTTTAGAGACTCTAGTACTCGACTCACCCATTCTACGATATTGGTAATGCCAATCAACAACAAAACAACAACAAAAACAAAAAAAAATAATAATGTCACAACACACTCAAAAATCAAAACAGTTGAAATTAATCTAAAAATTATGAAAATACGAAATTGACAACTAAATAAACTAGATTATACCTTATAGTGTAGAAAACGTTGAAAAGTAGGCCGGAAAAGTGCTAAAGTCGCCGAATGAATGGAGCTTGTTTTTGACCCTTTTGATTTTTTTCAATTTTGTGTAGAGAGAAGAGATGAAAAGAGAGAAGAAATCAAGTAGTGGTAGTGTGAGAGGTGAATTTTTGTGGAAGAATTGAAAAAATTCGAGTGGTGGGGTTTGGTGTGTGGGGTGCGGTTTGTTGGAAGAATTAGGGAAGAAGAAGAAGAAAAAGAGGTCCCCGTCTTTTTTATGATTTTTGAACCCGGACCGGTCCGGTATTAAGGCCGGATCGGTCCGTGAACAAATTTTTCTATTTTTTCGATTTTTTTATGATTTTTGAATAAAACTTATACAAATTCTAATAAAACTTAATTAAAGTCTTAAAAATAAGTTTATAAAATTTTCTTAAAATAAAATTTGAAGGAACTTTTATAATTTTATAACAATTTATAAAAATTTAATAAAATCTTTATAACACTTTAATAAAAAGCTTATAAAAATTTAATAAATTTATATCAACTTTTATAAAACGTTTAAATTAAAACTAAAAAAAAAAAAACAACTTTTATAAAATTTTTATAAAACTCCTCAAATTTTCATAAAGATCCAATTATAAAATTCTCAGAAGTTATGCGAAAAATTTTATAAAATAAAATAAAGGACTCAAACTTAAGGGTTCCGATTCTTCGATTTCTAAATCTTCCAAAGTTACGATATAACGCTTCAATCAACCTAACTCCTAAAAACGAGGCATTTGAATTATCTCTCGAATTCCATCGATTTTCGGATAACCACCTAATCGTTCCTTCCTAACAATATTCAAACACTCATCCTGGATTTGGTTGTGTTTTTCCCACAAATCATCAAACATATTCACTTTTTCCACAGATTCTGATCTCATTAGAAACTTTGCCTTCTTTTATCGCACTTCTTGATGTTCCATTACATACTTCTCTTAATCTGATCTCTCTCAACAATTTCTTGTTTTGTTCAAAAACTAAAGCTTCTATGGAAAACGCGACATCTTTATCAAGGCCTAATTTCAAAAGTAAAATAAAAACTCCTATTCTATCTAAAAGACATCCAGCTTCTTTTACGCTCTATCCGGTAAAAGACGAAAAGAGTTTAAACATAATTAAAATTACGTAAAAGTAGAGTAAAGATAGATAGCACCTGGTATTTGGTGATTCGATTTCTCGCTTTTGCTTTTTCATTTTTCCTCTGCTTTTTTCGCTTTGTCGGGGATCAATCAAGAGCATTATTTCTTCTTTCAAGGTGTGATTCCTTCTCCTCCACAAATAACTTTACTCTGTGTCCATTGGCTATAAAAGTTGTATTTCCATCAGCTAGTCCAATGACTCCCAGTTTGTAAACCCGTGTTTACTTTAAATGGACTCGCCCATCTTGATTTAAGCTTACCTGAAACAACTTTAAACGTGAATTGTACAAAAGCACTCGATCACCTACATGGAACTCACGCTAAAGATTCTCTTATCATGGAAAGACTTCGTGCGCTCTTGTAGATTCGAGCGTTTTCATAAGAATCGAGACGAAATTCTTCTAGTTCTCATCAATTGAAGCAATCTATGATCACCGACACCTTAGGATCGAAATTTAGAAATCTAATAGCCCGAAGGCTCGGTGTTCTAACTCAACTGGGAGATGACATGACTTACCAAAGACTAGCTTATAGGAGAACAACCAATTGGTGTTTTAAAAGTCGCTCAGACGCCCATAACGCATCATCTAATTTAATTGCCCGCTTTTTGCGATTTGAATCAACTGTTTTTTCACGATTCTTTTGATCTCTATTTGACACCTCTACCGACCACCGGTTTGCGGATGATAGGGCGTTCTAGTTTATGTGTTACACCATATTTCTCAACTAACTTAGTAAATGGTCTATTACAAAAGTGTGAACCTCTATCGCTAATAATCGCCTCGGAATGCCATATCTAGTGAATATGTTCTTTTAAGGAATCATATGACAACCTTGGTATCATTAGTGGGAAGAGCTTCACTTTCTACCCATTTTGAAACATAATCTACCATTACAAGAATAAATCTTTTTCCAAACGATATAGGAAAAGGTCCCATGAAATCTATACCCCAAACATCAAATAACTCACATTCTAAAATAGGTTGCATAGGCATTTCATGTTTTTTAGATACATTTCCCCATTTTTGACAAGATTCACAAGATTTAACATATTTATAAGCATCTTTATATAGTGTAGGCCAATAAAAACCACATTGTAAAACTTTAAAAGCGCTTTCCATCCTCCATGATGTCCTCCTCGCCTCACGATCATGACAAAACGATAAAATACTTAAAATTTCATTATCAGGCACACATTTTCTCGATTATCCCATCCGAACATTTACGGAAAAGGTCCGGTTCCTCCCAAGAATAAAATTTTAAGTCGTAAAAAGAATTTCTTTTTTTCATTGCCAAGTCCAATGAGACGGAATATAATCACAGTTAAGTAATTAATGATATCTCCAAACCAAGGTGAAATTTCCTTAGAGGGAATTCTATTTTTTAATAATTGCATGGTTGAAGGAGTATCTATTCTAAATAGTTGTTCATCAGGAAATGAATCTTTAATTTCATTCCCTATCTCTTCCTCAGTCTCCATTCTACTTAGATGATCTGCTACTACATTTTCACTTCCTTTTTTATCTTTAATTTCAATATCAAATTCTTGAAGTAGGAGAATCCATCTAAGAAGACGTGGTTTCGCATCCTTCTTACTCAGTAAATACTTCAGAGTTGAATGGTCTGTGTAGACTATTACCTTAGAACCAACAATATACGATCTAAACTTATCTAAGGCAAAAATCACAGCCAACAGTTCCTTTCAGAGTTGCATAATTAAGTCGAAATTGCGTTTAATGTGTGGGATGCATAGTAAATAGCTTTGAGAATTCTATTATACCTTTGACCTAAAACAGCTCCTACAATTAAATCACTAGCATCACACATAATTTCAAAAGGTAAATTCCAATCGGTGCTACCAATACATCGTGCAAGAATCAACTTCGCTTTGGGGTCTTAAATGCTTCCATACATTTACTATCAAAGTTAAAAGGTACTTTTTTCAAGTAAATGACTTAGAGGCTTTGCTATCTTTGAAAAATCTGCAATAAATCTCCTATAAAATCCTCTGCATGTCCAAGAAATCCTCTTAGAGTCCTTAGATTAACTCGTGGCGGTAATTTTTCAATCACCTCGACTTTAGCTTTATCAACTTCAATTCCTATTTCGTAGATTCTATGACCTAAAACAATTCCTTCCGATACCATTAAATGACATTTTTCCCGATTTAGAACTAAATTGGTATCCTCACAACGTTGTAAAACTCTTTCTAAGTGCGACAAACATTTACCAAAAGAATCTCCATAAACACTAAAGTCGTCCATAAAAATTTCTAAGAATTTCTCAACCATATCGTAAAATATAGACATCATACATCTTTGAAACGTAGCAGAGCATTACATAAACCAAACGGCATTCTTTTATACGCAAAGTTCCATAAGGACATGTGAAAGTAGTCTTTTCCTATCTCCTGCCGCAATGAAGATCTCAGAATAACTTTGAATAACCATCTAAGAAACAAGAATACTTATGACCACTTAAACGTTCCAACATTTGAACTATGAATGGAAGTGGATGATGATCTTTCTTAGTATGATCATTTAGTTTTCTAAAATCAATGCACATTCGATATCCTGTAATTTCCACTTGTTGGAATCCATTCATTCTTATCATTCTCTTTCACTGTGAAACCTCCTTTCTTTGGTACAACTTGAGTTGGACTCACCCATTCACTATCCGATATATAGAAAGATTATCCCCATTTCTAATAGCTTAATGACCTCTTTCTTAACGATTAACTCAGTAAATTCGGGTTGAGGCGGCGTTATGTTGAATACAAGGTTTAGCATCCTCTTTCGTAATTATCTTATGAACACAAATCTCGTGGTTAATACCTCGAATATCGGCAAATCGTCCATCCAAAAGCTTTCTTATGCTTTCTTAACATTCTTATTAATTGATCTTCTTGCCGCTCGATTAAAGTAGATGAAATAATAATCGGTAATAGATTATCGCTTTCTAGAAAAGCATATTTGATTTAAAGGTAACGGTTTCAATTCCAGATTCTTTGGCGGATCTTCTATTGATGATTTAAGAACCGGTCCTTCTAGTTCTAACTCCAAATACTTATGCCATGGTGGCTTAAAAGTAAAGCTTCCTTTATCTAGAGAGAGGATTATCTCTTTCATTTCAATGTCTTCCTCATCTTCTTTATAGATAGACAGAGTTAAGCATTCTTCTAACTTTGTCTTCAAAAGTTGGTAATATCGATTATCATAGATGTAATGAATATCTTCTATAAAAGAACATGATTACGTGATGTATATGGATGGTTCATAGCTTTAAAAATATTGAAAGCAACTTCATCTTCATTGACTCTCAAAATTAACTCTCCTTTATGAACATCGATTAAAGTTCTTCCCCAGAGCTAGAAATGGACGACCTAGAATAAGAGGCGCCTGAATATCCTTCTTCCATTTCCATAACTACAAAATCTACTGGAAAATAGAATTTGTCTACTTTAACCAATACATCCTTAATCATTCCTTTAGGGTACTTAATCGATCTATCTCGCCATTTGCGAGTCATTTCAGTCTTAGTAAGCTTTCCTATGCCTAGCTTTTTATAATCCTCATAAGACATGAGATTTATACTAGCTCCAAGATCACATAAGACTTTCTTAAAAAGAAATCCTCCAATTTCACATGGAATCGTAAAACTTCCGTGATCTTTCAGTTTAGGTGGTAACTTATCTTTTGCGAAAATTGCAGAACATTCTTCATTTAGGCATATATTCTCATATTCCTCTAATTTTTTCTTATTTGATAGTATCTCTTTCAGAAACTTTCCATAGGCAGGTATATTAATCAGAGCTTCAATAACAGGGATATTAACATGAAGATGACGAAAAGTATCAAGGAAACGAGCATACTTCTTATCGCTTTTGCCTTTTGATTTGATCTTTAGGAGGGTAGGGTAAAGATTCTAAATCTATAACCTTTGGCTCCTTAGTCAATTTCTCTTTTCCTTTTCCTTAAACCTTTGAGTATTACTTAGTCGCCATGTTTCGTGTTCTTGAATTTTTTTCTTTAAATTGTTCCTCTGAATCAATCTCTACTTGATTTTTTTCGGTTCTTCCTGCTTCTCATTTATTCTAACATGTTCCTTGAATAAATTCCTTAAATCTTTATCCATAGGGTCTTTCAAAATCCTAGGATTTTTACCCAATTTTCACCTTCATTTTCGTGTTCCAAACTTCTATTCCTTTTCAAGAAATTATCTATAATTTCTTCTTCCTCGTCGATGAATTCATCTTTATCTTTAGTTTCATCATTCTTTCCATCTAAATCATTTTCTACTTCATTATTCCCAAAGTTTTCTACTCCATTGCTTCCACTAAGCTTCCTACTTCTCGTAACCACAACATTTACCTCTCTTGGGTTTCATCGGTGTTGCTTGGTAATCCTCCCTGGGTCTCTACTGTTATTACGTTCACCTTCCCTACTCAAATGATCTTCCATATTCCTCAATGAGGCTTCTATTGTTCTCATTCTCGTATCATGTCCACTCATAGATGTTTTTATTGTACTCATATCTTTAGTGGATCTGTACAATAGAAGTCATCATTGTTTCCATATTCTTAGCTTGAGTAGATACTACACCCATCATATTTTCCATTAGTTTTTCCCATTTTTCAACTCCTTCGCAGTTGAGTTGAACTCTCGAGTTCTTGGTATACTTTGAGTGGTATGTTGAGGATAGGATCTTGGTAATGATTGTAAATTCGATTAGATGTATTTTCTTGATAAACTTGGTTATTATTCCTATATGGGATTGGATATGGCGGTTGTCCCGGCTTACTAGGGTTTTCGCACCATCGATAAGTAGGATGATCTCTTCTAATAGCATTAAACGAGTTTGAGTATGCATTGTTCAAATTCCTATGCTGCTGAAGAAAACTCACCTCCTCTCTTGAATATCCTGTTGGTTCTTCACTCCCTAACGCCATATTATCATGACTTGAGTATTCATTTGGTGTACTATTTTCTGAATTTTGGTTCTTATTCTGTTGTAAACCATCAAATTTCCTACTCAAATTCTCCAAGTGTGCTAGAACTTCCGTATTAGACGTACATTCTCCTGCAAAAGCTACTTTTCTGGTGCTAGAACCGGTTTCCCACATTCTGTTATTTTTGGAAATCTTTTCTATAGCATCGTAAACTGTTTGAGCTTCACTCATCATTAACGAACCACCACATGCATGATCTACATCCGCACGTGAGTCTTTTCTCAATTTACGACAGAAGAGTTGAATTTGCATATCTAAGGAATAACCATGATCGGGACACGCTCTTAACAATTTTTTAAACCTTTCCCACGCATTCCCAAGAGTTTCCTCAGATCCTTGTCTAAAGTTAGCAACCTCGACTTTTAATTCCAAATTTCGTCCAGGAGTGAAATATTGTTTCAGAAATTCAGTTTGAATCTCCTCCCAACTAGTAAGTGAATGATGTGGAAGAGACATAAACCAATCTCGGGCTCGTCCTTTTAAAGAAAAAGGAAACATAGTCATTCTTGTTAATTCCTTATGAGCACCTTGACTTTTGGTCAGATTGCACGATTCTTCAAAAGATAGAGATGATGATGTGGATCTTCATCATCCTCTCCTAGAAATTGGGCTCTTGCGTCAATTAAACCAAAAAGATGAGACTTAATTTCGAAATTATTCGCTCCTTCATTAGGTAAAAGTATGGGATTATTAGTCTGGTTTCTTCTTCTTGTTTGATCACATATAGGTCTCGGGTTTGGTGGATTATTACGATTATTCGGTTCCGATTTTGATTATTTCTATTATTATTATTATTAGGGTTAACGAGGTTTTGTCCATGCCTGTAGCATGTTCCACCCTTGTTCGGTGTTTCATCACCGATTTCAACCATTCTCGTATTTACTGTTTGAAGATGATTCTTGGTCGATTTCCACGACTAGTATGACCGCGTTTACTCTACTCTCTTAATCCTTTTCGTAAGTGTTTATGTCGGGCTTATAAGGAGCGAGAGGGCCTTACCACTTCGGTCATCAACTAACGGAAATAGAAAATAACACGAAATTGATAGTAGTAAAATTGGTAATTTTCCTAAAAGGTAACAACCAACGAAAAATAAAATAGAAATGAGATAAGAAAAGTGTTGACTTATTCTCAGAATTTTAAGCTAATACAAGTAGTAACCATAGACACATAAAAGAAATTAGCGACGTTCCCGCAAGCGGCGCCAAAATTGTCTTGACGGACCTTTTCTAGGCTATCTGATCCTAACCGGCGATGTACCGGGTCAAATCGTAGTGCTAGTATGATGAGTCAGTGTCGAATCCTCGAGAACTTGGTAATTTCTTTTACGTGTGGTTAAACACCAAAGAGTCATTATTAACTCGATCTAAATCGCAATTTTATCACACAGATCACTACTATTCTAGTTAACATAAAATAAATACGTAATTTAAAAGTTATTCTAATATAATATATATAGATATATAAATATATATAGATGTACATAAATTGCAAAATATATATATAGATATAAATATATAGGTACCAATATATTAGACAAATAATTTTAGAAGAACTGGCCAAAACTTATATAATTGGTTTATACGATCTTTCGATTAATTGATATGTGTTCGATCTCTCCTTTTATTTTAGGTCCAATTGAGTAAGTGAAACGGTGCACTCACGAGGTGAACAATTCCTTCTCACACGGCGTATGAAATTGTCATATGTCCATTGTCATCACCCAAGGTCCACAATCATTACGGTAAACTAATTAATCTCGAGCAGTCCCGAGTACAAATCTACCTTTAGATAAAAGGAGTCATTCCGTTCACAAACGGTCAATTTTATTTTAAAGGCTCCGGTTGTCAAAGCCGGACGATTCAACTTTCCGGTTTAAGTTTCAATTAAACGATGATTTAACATTATTACGATCTCGAGTACAAATTATAATAAAATTCATTTCTCCCAAAACAAATTTACCCGGGTAGAAATCGGATTCCGTTATCACGTTGTTCACACGGCCAATTTTACCCTCCGGTTTTCTATCTTTTATTTCATATCCTCGACTACGAGGCGTCAATTCATAATTAGATTATGAATTCCTCGAGATCTATTAAATATGTCAATACGAATACGATCAAAATAGAAAAGATTCAATTAACTCAATTTTAGTCATTTTAACTTAACAACATTTCTTTAACGAAAAGATCGAAATAAAACCGATTACATAGTTTTGGCCATGATTATATTTAGCCTAAAAACATTATAACAACGAAAAATACAAAAACAAACATAAATACTTAAGAAAAGTTACCCGAATACGGCGGTTGATTCGAAATCGTATCTTCCGGACATTACAACTTCTTTAGCAAAACCGACTTCGAGATTTTCTCGAGCATTACAACGATACTAAAACTACATTATTACAGCGTAAGGCCTTATTTACAACTACTACTTAAAAATAAAAAAGAAAAGAGAGGAGAGGAGAATATATATATGAGAGTGTTATATATATTTTGGTACCTTCAGTTGTTCTCTCGATGAGCTTCTATATATAGGCAAATTGGTAAAGGCCGGACGGTCCGGTAGAAAGCCGGCTCGGTCCGGACTAATGATTACTCCCACCTTCTTGATTAACTCGGCATAATGCGTTGATATAATTATATTTATATATAATTATATATAACTTGTAAAATTCATATCTCGAGTTACGGATCTCCAAAAATCACAAACGAAATGCCAAAATTAAGGTCTCGAGAACTCTACAACTTTCATGAAGGACTCTTCTCCGATAACGCTTTTTGATGACCTCGTGTTCCTCCGAAGCTTTTACGGGATTTTTTCTTAATCCAAGTCGATTAGCCACTTGATCACTGTTTAAGTTCTAGACCTCCAATCTTCATAATTTAAATTGCATTGGAACACTCTCGGAGAAATCTACAACTTTTGTGAAGAACACTTTTTCTGAAAATATCATTTTGATGAGCCATTCGTTTGTCGAAGATATTTCTCTATTATTACTTATCCAGATTGGTTGGCCACTTATCCACTTAAGCTATTCAATTGACCATTTAAACTTGTGGCACTCTCTAAATCATTCCAGAGATATGATTAAACTTCAATATGTCGATTCTCGGGGTCTTGGTTTATAAATCTACAATAAAATACCACAAATACCCACGTAAATCTGACACGACATTCCGATTTACTAAAATCGGTACAAAATTACAACTTTTTATTATTATTATTACTAAATACTCTAAATTATAAAGACTAACACTTTATACCATAATTTCATATATTTTATATAAAATTCGTTGATAAAACATAATAATATAACGTATTTTTAATCATATAAAAATAATACATCATTCTTCGATCCCTAATGGCATATTATCCTGATTTGAGTATTCAGTTGGTGTACTATTTTCTGAACTTTGGTTTTTGTTCGATTGTAGGCCATCAAATTTCCTACTCAAATTTTCTAAATGTGCTAGAACTTCCGTATTAGATGTACATTCTCCTGCAAAAGCTACTTTTCTGGTGCTAGAACCGGTTTCCCACATTCTGTTATTTTTGGAAATCTTTTCTATAGCATCGTAAACTATTTGAGCTTCACTCATCATTAAAGAACCACCACATGCATGATCTACATCACTTGCGTGAATCTTTTCTTAATTTACGACAAAAAAGTTGAATTTGCATATCTAAGGAATAACCATGGTCGGGACAGGCTCTTAACAATTTTTTAAATCTTTCCTAGGCATTCCCAAGCGTTTCTTCAGATCCTTGTCTAAAGTTAGCAACCTCGACTTTTAATTCCAAATTTAGTCTGAGTGAAATATTGTTTGAAAATTCAGTTTGAATATCCTCCCAACTAGTAAGTGAATGATGTGGAAGAGACATAAACCAATCTCGGGCTCGTCCCTTTTAAAGAAAAGGAAACATAGTCATCCTCGTTAGTTCTTATGAGCACCTTGACTTTTGTCTCAGATTGCACAGATTCTTCAAAAAAGATAGAGATGATGATGTGGATCTTCATCATCCTCTCTCTAGAATTGGGCTCTTCCATCAATTAAACCAAAAGATGAGATTTAATTTCAAATTATTCGCTCCTTCATTGGGTAAAAGTATGGGATTATTAGTCCGGTTTCTTCTTATGGTTTGATCACGAGATAGGTCTCGGGTTTGGTGGGTTATTACGATTATTCTGGTTCGATCTTGATTATTTCTATTATTATGATTTTGATTATTATTAGGGTTAACGAGGTTTTGTCCATGCCTGGAGCATGATCTAGCCTCTGCTCATTTGTTTCATCACTAGTTTCAACCATTTTCTGTATTTTTATTAGAAGATGATTCCGTTGGAGATTTTCCAAGGATTCCTAAGCTGGTTTGACCATGTTTACTCTCTATTCGTAACTGCCTTTCATAAGCATTTATGTCAGGCTTATAAGGAGTAAGTGAGGCTTTACCGCTTCTGGTCATCAACTAACAAAAATAGAAAAATGCTCGAGTTTTATAGAAGAAGAAAATTGGTACTAAAAGAAAGTAGATACCAACGAAAAATAAAATAGAAATGAGATAAGAAAAAGTGTTGATTTATCCTCGAGAATTTTGAGCTAATACAAGTAGTAATTATAGACACAAAGAAAGAAATTAGCGGCGTTGATCCCGACAACGGCGCGGAGAAAGAGACGACGACGTTTTCTAGTGCTATACAATCCTTACCGTCGGTGTACCGGGTCAAATCATAGTGCTAGTGTGGTGAGTCGTAGTGTCGAATCCTCGGGAAGCGTGGTAATTCTTTTAAGTGTGGTTAAACATTAAAGAGCATTATTAACTCGATCTAAATCGCATTTTATAACATTGATTACTATTATTCTACTTAACATAAAGTAAATGCGTAAAATTTAAAAGTTATTCTAATATAATATATATAGATATATAAATATATATAGATGTACATGAATTGTAAAATATATATATATATATATATATATATATATATATATATATATATATATATATATATATATATATATATATAATATATATATATAGATACCAATATATAGTTTATTATAATAGTTTATTGGTATCTATATATATATATATATATATTACAATTCATGTACATCTATATATATTTATATATCTATATATATATATTATATTAGAATAACTTTTAAATTACGCATTTACTTTATGTTAAGTAGAATAATAGTAATCTGTGTTATAAAATTGCGGTTTAGATCGAGTTAATAATGCTTTTTGGTGTTTAACCACACTTAAAAGAATTACCACGCTTCCTCGATTCGACACTCTGACTCACCACACTAGCACTATGATTTGACCCGGTACACTGCCGGTAAGGATTGTATAGCACTAGAAAACGTCCGTCAGCTTTCTGGCGCCGTTGCCGGGGATCAACGTCGCTAATTTCTTTCTTTGTGTCTATGGTTACTACTTGTATTAGCTCAAAATTCTCGAGGATAAATCAACACTTTTTCTTCAGGCACGACATTCTAAGCCCGTCGCTCCACGCACGGCACTCTAAACCTGTCGCTCCTGTTAGTAATATCATCCGCAACGGAAGCGATTTGAGGATCTAGATCTATAAATTACACGTAATAAAATAACTAGATCTATATCTACAAGGGGGTTGTAGATCATACCTCTTGGATCTCAAAATCCAAGTTGAAGAACCGCAATAGGAAGATTGCAAGTAGATGTGAAGAGCACCACGATCTTCCGTACGTGTGATCCAAGCAACTCCCGGTGGAAGGAAATTCTCGACTCGAACCCTTCCGATATGCTACCCGGAAAAATCTCCAAGATTTTTCCCCAATTATTTCCCCTTGGCCGAAATTTTTTTCTTCTTCCTCTCTAAGAGGTGAATTTCGAAATTTACAATGTGTGTAAGGCTTGGGAGAACTCTCTTTATATAGGAGAGTAAAACTTAGCCTCCAAGGATTTAATAATTAATACAAAATCAATTATAATAATCCTATTAAATAAAAGATAATCCCATAATATTCTAGAACAAATCTAGAATAATATTTATCTTTATTTCTTTCCATAAATATTTATCCAATAAATATTTTATGCACATGTCTTATTAATACACAAGAAAACTAATTTCTTGTTCCATATTAATGAGGGGGCGAAAATTCAACATATTGACCTAGTCAATATTAATTTTGCCATTACACAATAATTGTGCCAAGATTATGGAAAATGTCTTTTCCACATATTTAATTATTTAGCCCAACTAATTTAATAGTCCACTAAACAATTAATTCACATATCGCTTTTAATAAAGTCCAACAAGAACTAAATTAATATTATTAGGATTCGACGTCCGAGAATAGCTATGCTATATTAGGAGGCACGTCGGGACCATGGACTAATAATCGTGGCTCCGATAAATCAAATAAATAATTATCTTACGAATGTAATAATTATATTCGATAAATCAATCACGAGAATATGCCACCATAATCCCGTGATCGCACTCCTCCGATTATGAGATTATATTTATCTCCTCACGAGAACAATAATAAGCGTCCATTGATATAATCATTACATATGGATTAATCCTCCATAGATCGCTTCATTCTAAATCGGGAAGTTACCGTTAACCCTTTCTAGAACCTCTTATCCTTATTTACCATTAACCCCTAGTGATCAATTAATTCATACAACTCACCGGTAGCTAATCGATTGTAATATGAACTCCATGGATCGATCAGTTTATAGGATTAACAAATAAGGAATCTGTCTATCTACTTCCATAAATGGAAGGAATGGATTCCGTATCTCGTGATAACACGTACTACTCACTCAATCCAAAGATTACAATGCCAAGATGGGGTAATTCGCACCACGAGACTCAATGTAATCCTTAACCGTCAAGTCAAACTTCATACGATTCAAGCGGTTGGTAGCGTGATCACCTCGTGGATTAAGATATATCCATAAATATGATCATCCATTGACTCGATAAGACTTCTCGATTACGGAATTATATCGTGAACTCTAATCAAATCGGTCCAAATTTACATATGATATATCTATCATATATAAATGCCCCACTAGGTTCTCTTAACCGAAAGTCCGGATAAGACAATCACACCAATTGTGTTCGGGCGCATTAATAGTACGTTAAAGGAGAGACCCGATACTTTCGATTAACTTCACTACGGGCTAATTGTATTTTAAGTACATCTTCACTAACTCAATCCTCCCGTGTATATACCATACCTTTGAGTTAAGTGATTACATAAACGATATACTTTAGGGTTTTCGTAGTAGTGTAATTACTATTGTCACATCGGTAAATATGAGAATAATAAATATGAATAATAATGTCAATTCATTTATTAAATAAAACAATTACAAAATTGTCTTTCGGCATCACACCTAATGCTCCCACGCACGGCATTCTAATTCCGACACCAGCTCGGCATTCTAAGTCCGACCTCAGCTCGGCACTCTAAGCTCGACTCCCGCTCGGCACTCTAAGCCCGACTCCAACTCGGCATATTTCTGCTCGCACCTAGTAGAATCTTCTATCGCTCTACAAACAGCCATCTTGGCAAACGACACAACAAGTCACCTACAACTTTACTCCATGATTCTCACCTGTACAATGAAGACCTCAAGGAGTAGGGGGGCATTGATATACCAAAATCAACATAAGCCCAGTAGCGGACAGGATCCTCGGCCAGCTCCGCCTCACGCTATCAAGATCCTCATCGTTAGCGATGATAACGGGAATAAAGCGAATAACAACTAGCTCGATACTAAGCACTGGGGGTCCGACCTGCTCGCCCCTCCAACTCGCCATCCTTCAACACAACTTGGCAACAAAGTTCCTCTAAGTCCGTCGTGGGCTCTTCGAGCCCGTCAAGACTCTCTGCCCATTGTGGGCTCTCCGAGTCCGCCAGAACTCTCTGACCGTCGTGGGCTCTCCGAGTCCGCCAGGCTTTCTGCCCGTCAAAGGCTTTCAGCCCTTCAAGCTCGCATGCTGCCAAATATCCCTCGCTCTCACTACTGCCCCTCTTCACCACCGGCGACTCATGACTCTATAAATATCACTTTCACCTCCATTACAGCTCTCTGGGATTTTTTTCTAAGAACTACGCATTGGCTTGATCCCTTATGAAGGGTACGTAGGCAGCCTATCAGGCACAGCTCATAGTCAAAAACACCATCCTCCTCCTCTTGCTCCACAAAAGCTCCATCTCCTTCCTTGAGCTCCACCGCCTCACCGGAGAAATCACTCACGATCGGCCAGATATCCACATCAAAATCCATATACATAAACATGATATTTCGACAATATCGGTATGAAAAGTCAAGTGAGACAAAATAAAATAAGACGGATGAGTACTTCAACAACAATGGCGGATCCACGTGACCGGGAGTCACGTGACCTCACTCAACTTCATAAAAAAAAATACCGAAACGGCGTCGTTTTGGTAAAAATACTCAATTTTAACCTAATTACCCGTCCACTCCGGTTTCAACCCGAAAATTTTGACCTAATTACACGCCCTATCCGAATTTTCTTTAAGATTACTACAATTTTGTGACATGTGACCCCACTGCTGGATTCACCACTGCCTAACAAGAATACTTAACCATATACTAGTAAATTGTTTAAGTTTTAAAAATAATAATTCCTTTGCACTTGGCGCATCGGTTTAGTAGTTACTGACAAAGATATCATGGTTTGAGCCCCGTTAGCGGTAAATGTGTGTGAAATCTTTTATTTTCGAAAAATAATAATAATTCCTTTTGCTTCTATGAAGTATCAAATATGAACTCGTCAGTCCGCGTTTTGTAACTTGAATACCGATACCTCCCCACTCCTCTTTTCCGACCATCATCTCAACCTTCATAAACCCTAATCGACATAAAGCAAAAACAAGACAAATACACCTGGATGATTTCATCGAGAAGAAGCTATAAGATGGGGATTCGGCGTCGTCATGATCTTCCTGAAGAAATCATTGAGGATATCATTGTTAGATTACCGGTGAAATCTATCATCCGATTCCGAAGTGTAAGTAAATCTTGGTTTAACCTCATAAAAAGTACACCTTTTATACACAGGCATCTCAAAAAAACTGATCAGGAGAGTCTTGTTGCTATGCTTTTAGTCGTGGGTGTTAACATGCAGTTGAAACGGCGGTTTTTAGCCTTATTATGCCCTTATAATGATGATCCCAAAGAAGCATCAGCTTCATTGTTCTTAAAGGGCCTGAACAACAGATTGATTAACATACATGATAATAAAAAACAAGCCCCCGATTACACATTACTTGAGCTCCCCCAATTATATCTGTTTTCCAGTATAGAATTGGTAGGTCATTGCAATGGCATACTGTGCTTGAAGACTGGTTGTAATATGATTCTGTTGGTTAATCCTTCATTGAAGGAGATAAAAAAGCTCCCCGTCCCTCCCTCCCTCGTCGAGAAATGCAAATTGGCTCGCAATGGAATCTCTTCGGGAGTGTATTGCATATTGGCTGGATTTGGATTTGATAACATGACAATGGATTTTAAGGTTGTTAGAGTAATGAAGTGGGGTCCACTGCAGAGAGCTGAGGTATACAACCTAAAATCACATGGTTGGAGAAAACTGGATGAGTTTCCTTTTAAAGTTGATCTTGCAAGGAAATGTTCTTCTGCATTCTTAAATGGGGTCATACACTGGTGTGTAGTAATACAAGAATACGGTTGGAGAATGCTTACTTTCAACATGGCTAATGAGTTGTTTCAGTTAATGGAATTTCCTCAAGGTTGGGACAATAGTGGCGGTGATAATCTACCTGCTCTTTTTGTTTTGAACCAAGAGTCCCTTGCTTTTGTCTCGTACCAATTCCGCGTTCTTTCGAGCCAATTCTTGAATATATGGACACTGAATAAACACAAGTACGGGGAAACCTGGACCAAACTCTATTCAGTTGGGCCTTTACCACGATTAAGACCATTGTCTTTTTCAAAGAGGCATACATTCCTTTACGAAACAGACCCTGGAAAGCTATTTTCGTATGATCTGCTCAATAAACACAGCTCTGAAGTTTGCGATATTTCACGGCGACAAGACACGCATCGTCTTTTTCCCAAGGTTGGAAACGGGAAGGTTGGAAATGGGAGAATGCAGGTCAAGTTTAGTTTCAATCAACACTTGGGAAACTGAATGTGACGCAGTGACCTTAGGTATTTCTTGGCAGCATTTGAATGACTCATTGACCCGGTACTTAATTTACCTCTTCACCTTTCTACAACATCATATATATTTAAGGGACATTATTTCTCTGTTCAGTTTTTTAATAGGATTTTGAATTGCTTGTTTGGTAGTTGATTGAATTGATATGGTGAACATAGAAATTTGCAATGCTCTGCCAGCCTAGATGTATATTGGAACGAGAGCACGGGGTTCACCTGCAGTTCTGTTTTCTGTGATCATGCAGTGGGCCTTTCGAGGTCTCAAAGCCATGAAAACTCTTTTGTTTGCGTTTGGAAGCACCCTTTTTCCCCCCTTTCAGAATCAATACATATATGCTGTTTTTTCAAATGATCAGCTTGTTCATGCTATATGTTATTGGATGGTTCATAACCTTAGGGCTTCTGTTTATGTCTCCCGGCAGAATTTTCTATTGTTCGATCAAACATATCATAAATCTTAATTATATTTCTTTCCAAATAAAGTTACTCCGCTACAATTTTCATTATTACCAACATTAGAAAGGAAACCTTGGCATGATGATAAGAGCTTTGACATGTTTGAGCGGTGAAAACAAGTATTTGTAGAAACATAATGTAAGCCTACACACACCAAAGCTAAATCACCGGAGCTCCCTTAGAGTGCAACAAGCATTGTGAGGGTTTTTTTTTTTTTGGTTTGTTTTTCGTTGAGTTAATATAAGGTATCACCAAGTACAATTGTAGGCTAAATGACCAGATCTTTTTCTGTATGTAACTTAACTTTAAGAGATGCTGTTGAAGTTAATCAAGTACAATATGGGATCCCTGCAGAAAAAAAGGGTAAGAAAAAGAGGGAATTCAAAATATGTACTCTTTCATAAAAATACTTTTTTTTTTTTTTTTTTTTTGTATATACCCATATTTTTAAATCTTTCAACCATAACCCCTCCAAATTTCCCTCATTTCTGTGTTATTTTTCCATTGGGTCGTGTAAAATTCTTATGAGGCCGGGCTAATTTTCTGTCCGTCCGGGCTATTTATTTCACAAAGCCGGGCTAAATTTCACTAGGCCGTGCTATTTTTTTTTTTCACGTCATTGTTTTATTTTATTTTATTTTTTTTATAAAACACAGCTTTATACCTAAAGTTTCACGTCATTTACTATTTTCATCAAAACCTTCGACCTAGGAGTCGGGACGACAATGGCGGCATCTCATCCCTCCCTCCCTCTTCTTCCTTCCATTAATGTCAATTTACAGACCAATCCGTCCATACTTGTCTCCTCTATCATCTACATTTCTTCCTCCAATGCCATCTTTATCTTAATCTGTTTGGTCTCCAGCAATTATCAATTTACAGCTCCCTCATAATCCGTTTACAACCCCCTAGTCCGTTTGTTCTCCACCAAATATAGCTATATAGCAGTCTAGGCTTGAGGTAATTTAGTTCAAAATATTGCACAAAGAAGATTCAATTGGGAGTCTGATAGAGAAATTCACCAAGAAGTTGGAGAAATCAACCCACATCAGTTGGGGGAGAATTTTTTTAAGGGTTGTCTTCTCCAAATTCTGGCTTGTTATTTTCGGTTTGATAATGTTATTGATCGAGGTATTTTGCATGAATCATGGTGTTTTATTCTATATATATTTTGCTACTAGCTATACATATTCCTAACTAGTAATCCAACCTTGTCAGGAAGCAAAGTAGCACCGAACCGAACATCCAGTTTTATAAAGAAACTTTTTATTTTTTATTAATGAAGAACCAACTCTCTTTCGACACCATATATATATATATCTTCGTCTCGTACTTGCTCTATTTGTGGTCAAGACGACGAATCTAGCTTGCATGCTTTACAAGACTGCCCGTGGCCCAAGACAATTCTGGATGCATGAAGGCTATTCCACGCCTTTTTTTTTTTGACACCGGAACAGGACGAGACTGGATGAAACTGAACTTCACTCGATCTAGTTCCCATTGCCTTTACCGGTTTTACTAGTACAAAATTACAAATTGATCGACACTCATTACACGTACGCGTGGATAATACCCAAAGTCATCATCTACGCCCTCATAAGTAGCAATATTCCATTCTTCTCTATATTAGTATTTCCTTTCGTTCTTTATTTTCTCTAATATTTTCTTATCTAGTTTCATAACCAAAAATAGGTTTTTGTTTTTTTTTGTTTGTTTTCTTTTGAGAGGATGACCTGTTAAAATGGAAGTTGTTGAAATTACTCTACGTAGATACAAATTAAAACAGGCTGTCAAAATATTTATGTAATATTTGAGTTTTTTTTTTTTTTTTTTTTTTTTTTTTTTTTTTTTTTTGTGAATAATGCTTATTTCTGGCGATAAAGTAGAACCGTTTCCTTTTAAATAATAGGTAATTCCAAACAAGTTTTTGTTTTTGTTGTAAACTCTAATCAGAAAGCACTTCTGATCTCAGCCAAAATCATATAGAAATTACATTGTCCTCCTGATATTACAAGATTCTTTTCGGACAATTTCATCAACAATATATAAGCAATAAGATGGGGAGTCGTCGTCTTCCTGAAGAAATCATTGAGGATATCCTCGTCAGATTACCCACCAAATCTATCATCCGATTCAAATGCGTAAGTAAGTCATGGTTTAATCTCATAAAAAGCAGCAATTTCGTAAACAAGCACCTCATCAAATGCAAGGAGAGTTATGTTGCTTTGTTTTTGCCGCTCATCCTACACAACGGGTGAACCAAATGATTTTTAGTCGGTTGTCTCAGATGATGTGTATAATGAAACATCAGACCCATGGTTCCAAGAGGGTGTTGTTAATACATCGCCCGTGGTTGATCATTTTGAGCTCCTGTTTTCTGACAAACCCACATATCCTTTTCCAACATTGGTAGGTCATTGCAATGGCATTATGTGCTTGATGATAGATTCTAACACTCTTCTGTTGACTAATCCATTATTGAATGAGGTGAAAACGCTTCCCGCCTCACCCATTGGCAATTCAGTACCTTGTTTGGAAATGGTTGGCTTTGGATTTGATGACGTGACTATGGATTTCAAGGTTGTTAGGATATTCGGGTTGGTTAAGTCACCACAAGGTTTGGTTAGGTCACCACAAGGAGCTAATGAAGATAATGGATATCAGAGGGCTGAAGTGTACAACCTAAGAACAAATGCTTGGAGTGAATTGAATGAATTTCCTTTGGTAACTTATTATTCAACTAGTGGTTCTACCTTCTTTAACGGGTCGTTTCACGTGGTGTGCAAGAACTGAGTATTTAGGATGGCGAATGCTCACTCTCAACATGACTACTGAGTTGTTTGAGCTTGTGGAATTTCCTCAGGGTTGGAACGATGATGGTAGGCCTTATTGCGATGAAAATGTCCCTGCTCTTTTTGTTATGAATGAAGAGTCTCTTGCTTTCGTCTCGTATTGTCACATCTATTACTCAGACCACATTGTGGATATATGGACAATGAACGAACATGGGAATGGAGTAGCCTACTGGACCAAACTCTATTCGATCGGACCATTACTTGATGAATTGCAAGGACCAATATTGCTATCACCGATAGGTTTACCGAAGAAGAATGAATTGATTTACTACTCAAACGAATTAAAGCTAATTTTGTGTGATCTACCCGATCATCGCCGCCGTTCTGTAATTTGCGATGTAGATTCACAACTTAGCCCATATGATGTGCATGACATGGACAGTTGGATAGTAATGGGATTATACCGGCCAAGTTTCGTGTCAATCCACATGTGAGTTGTGACGAAACCGAATCGATCAGAGATCCTGTTTTGTTTTACTTTATTATTTATGGTTCCAGTTAGTTAAAATGACATATTTTGTATTGGTGTTGGACGAATTTAGTATGCTAGAATTGTCAACTATTTTTCAATATTGTTCTTGTACTAAATATAAAATATAAAACATTGCACAGAAAAGAAAAAAAAACAACTTTGTCTGCCTATCAATGTATATCAAATCTCTACCTATGTACCCTATGTGTGACCAATGTGAGTTAGCTGGAGTCCGAAAAAAGGGTAAAACAAAAGTGAGCTGGAGTCCGAAAAAAGGGTAAATAATTATCAGAAGGCTTGAGGACTTCATCTTAATTGGTCATTAGTTGTTAATAACCATCCATTTTTAAAAAAAAAAATTTCGAAAAAACGATCAACTTTATTCAAAAACGGAATGCTGCGCCATTACAATGAGTCTAAAAAAACAAAGCAAAAACAATACAAATTATTGTTCTTCTAAACCCCATTCTAGTCTAATATTACGAGCTATTTCCACCATCTGGGTAATAAATATATGAGGCGGAGGATGACGGGGCTCCTAATAACCATCATTTTATCATTGAGGCTTGAGAACCAATGCTAGCTATTGTATTTATATTAATTATTAAGCATGATCGTGGCCTACACTTGCGGGAGCCTAAAATCATCATCATTACTCACCAAGAAATTAAGGGTATGAGCCTAAATAGGATTACAGTCTCTACTCTAAAGTGGAACATTATAGTCTCTACTCTACATCTTAGAATTTTTGTAGTTAAGTAATAGAGAAGGCTAGGATTGATTGAGTGTGAGATGAAAAATGATTGATAAGTTGGATAGAATGAAGAATGAAACTTGATTTTATTACTTGCTTTCTTAGTTGATTACTCAACTACACGGTGGTGGTTCTATTTATAGCCTCAATAGGATAGTTCAAGTGTATAATGGAATTTTCTAGACCTTTCTTAACTTTGAGTAACCACATTCCAAAAAAAATATGAGTAACCACCACTAAAATATATATGCATCTAGTAGTTTCCATTCTTGTAAAGTGTAGCAATATTTGTTCTAGACTCTTACATACAACTAGAAGCTTCTATTCTAGAAATGTGTAGCTATATCTAATGCTCCTCCTTGGTACACATTTCAGTGACACCAATCTTTTCTCGCAATAGCTCGAACTTGTCTCTTGGTAATGCTTTTGTGACTATGTCGGCTACCTGTTCTTCAGTCCTGCAATGCATGAGCTCTATTTATTTATTGGCTTCAGCTTTTCTGAAGAAGTGGTACTTGATTCTTATGTGTTTGGTCTTGTTGTGAAAAACTGGGGTTTTCGCCATTAAAATTTCCGAATTGCTGTCTCAATAAATCAAGGTTGCTTCATCTTGAGGCTCCCCCATGTCCTCAAGTATACGTTTGAGCCATATAGCTTGGCATGTTGTCAATGCTGCTGCTACATATTCTGCTTCTATTGTTGATGGTGCTATTATACCATGCTTTTTTGATGCCCAAGAGAATATTCTTGAGCCCAAAGTGAATGCATAGCCAGATGTGCTTTTATCCTCTGATGATCTTGCCCAATCGCTATCAGTGTACCCAATCAATTTTGAGTCAGGATTGGATCCATACCAAATACCGTAATCCGTTGTGCCTTGCAAATACCTAAGCACTCTTCTAGCTGCTCCGAAGTGAACTTGACTTGGACATTGCATGAACCTTGAGAGATAACTTGTTGCAAACATAATGTCAGGTCGTTTTAGTTGTTAAGTAAAGTAAACTACCAATGAGTCGCCGATAGACCATACAATCTGCTCTTGGCATGCCATCTTCGCTCTTGAGTGCTTTGTTGTCAAGTGGAGTTGCAACACTCTTGCACCCTTTCATCTTGAACTTTTCAAGAAGACTACTTGTATATTTTTCTTGGGAAATGAAAATCCCATTTTCTTTTTGGTTTACCTCGATTCCGAGGAAGTAGTGAACTAATCCCAAGTCTGTCATTACAAACGTCTTCATCATGTCTTGTTTGAAACTTTTGATCATGTCCTCATTGTTTCTTTTGCTCCTCCTGAAACCTTGCGCAGTGAAGTAATTATCAATTCTTCTTTACCAAGTCCGTGAGGCTTGCTTGAGCCCGTATAGAGCTTTCTTTAACTTTAGTACATTGTCTTCTTCTCCTTCCACGATAAATCATTGAGGCTGCTCCACGTAAATTTCTTTCTCAAGATATCCATTGAACACGGGTGAGGCTTGACAATGAAGTTTCAAATGTCGATGGAAGCTTCTCTTCCCAAACCGTAAGATAACTCATTTGACCACCTTTCATTATGATCATACTACGCTCTTATTACGAAGTCAAGTGTCTAAAGATTCTACTTTGAAATGGTGTAAAGTGCCAAGGTACATATGAGCCGTTTTGGGTTTTGGATGATGAGTTTACATTCAAGTTCACTAGCATTTGGAGACCTAATCATTTTTGGATGCACCTAGATTGAATATTGTTATCATTCGAGCAAGAGAGGACCTTAGACTTTGGGCTCAAAACAAGTATGGAGCATCGTCAGTTCGTTTGAAAGACATGTAGAAACAACTTGCATGGTCTTTTCAAAGGGGAGGGGAGAGGGTGGATGAGATTATGATGATGAAGAGGAAAAGTCCTTTCGAGAAGAAATTGAAAGGGTGTTGATTCTAAACGAAGTGTTTAAATATTCCGAATTTTCAAAAAAGGACATACATGTCTTTTTTGCAAAAAACGGAATATTATATTTATTATTTATGGAATTTAGTATAAAAAGGGGATAATAAACGAAAATGGATTTATTGGAAATTAGCATTTAAAGGAATTTAAGGGAATTAATTAGTATTAATTCCATGGAGGTTATTTTTCTACAATTAGAACTACCAATGACTCAAGGGGGTTATCACAGAATCAGTTTCTTGACAAGGTTCGAACTCCTCTCCTCTCAAAATCAGAAAAGGCTTCAAGAGACATCTCCTAAATTCTCACAAGATATCGGTTGGATTTCAGAATCAAATACGGAACGGAATCAGCGGGAAAAGAGAATCATTTTGGTACAGAAAAGTTGAAGTTTTGAGAAAGGTTAGTTTTGCCCTAGTTTGAGATCATCAAGTTTTGTTGTTCTAAATCTCTTGATTCGTAGTCTTGTCTGTGTAGAAGCTTTGATCATTAACTAATTCAAGTTTAATGATTGATCAAAAACAGGTGTTTGGGTAAGGAAATGGGAGTGCTGCAGCTTTTCTTGAGGGTTTTGCTTTGGTTGCTTTGAATGTGCAAGTAAGCGGATCTTCCTATTTGAATAATTACGGTTTTACAATGTTTGGTTGAGTTTTAGTGATGTTTTGGTAGTAGAAATCATGCCTAAATGTTGTCTTGGGTGTTTGATGTGCTATGGTATGTTTAAGATTGGTTTTACTGCTATTTTGCTGTCAAAAGTTGAAGATTTGGTTTGGAAATCGTAAAGTGTAGAGAAAAGCATGTTTAGGGAAGTTTTAGGGTTTTAGAGCGAGCTAAAACCAAACCAGAAAGTTCAGAGAGCTTTTAGCGCGAGCTAAAACCTCATGTTTTTTGCGTTTTAGATGGTTTTGAGCCCCAAATCTAGTTTTGAATGTTGTTTGTTGATCTAATAACATTAAATGAACATGAACAAGCCATGATTAAGCTTCTGATGTGTTTAGTTCCGGCACCGAATGGATTCTTCCTAAGAGTTGAAGTTTGGGACCGTCGGAAAAGCATGATTGGCCTACGCTTTGATGAATTAGTATTCATCAATGTATGTGTCTGTGTTAGGATGTTGTGTCTAGACTGTCTTAAGAGAGAGAGTGAAATGAGTGAGGAAGCTTTGCTTGAAAACACTTAGGTTACTGGTTAACAATTAATAACATACGTACTTGTGTAATTAAAAGACTAAACATCATGTCATTCTTGGTAAGGCACAAGTTTATATCGTGATGTGCGAGCGTACAGTAAAAGTGAGTAACTCCGTAAGTCTACTAGACTAGACTCCAGGTACGGAGAGACTTTGTCGAACGTGTACACTATCGGGGCCAGCCCGTGGCTATCGGTGTGATCCACTGATTGGTTGCAAATTATACTTTGTGGTGAGTAGCACCATGCGTAGTGCCCTTGAATGCGGATGTAACAAAGATAAACTAACCTAGAAACAAATAGGCACGACATGGTGATGAGCAGGAAGTGAACCCTAGAGTTCGAGTCGGTCTCACAAAGATAACTTAATAATAATAGGAACCTTTTTGTTGTAAAACTTAATTATTCAATAGCTTTTACCTCTTACTAAGTACCTTTATACTTACCTCAATTGCATGTTTATTTTGTGCTTTTGGGGTGAGAAGACGAACAAGTTGACCCGGGGTTTGATGAAGACTTTGAGGATGACGTATGACGCTTGGTTGATGTTTTCATTTTCTTTTGTATTTCATGATGTATCAGACTTAGTTGTACTTTCTTTTGAGACATTTGCAAGACAAGTGTTTTATTTTCTGTAAGACATCGTGTTTTGTAAGCTACTCGTTGTTGTAGTTACTCCTTTTTATCTTTAGTATGTTTGAGTTTCTATTCTTAGTAGCATTTATGGTTTTCGCTGAGTCTTTTTAGCTTCCGTTTTGCTAAACTCGATACAACGTAGTAGATGTTTACGTATAATATTGGATTTATTTAATATTATACGTGCCGAACGTTTTTTTCCGGAAAAGGACTCGATACAACGTAGTAGATGTTTACGTATAATATTGGATGTTTACGAACAATATAGGAACATTGTTCTAACTTGTTTAAACACATGGTGTGACTTCTCAACTATCAACGAGATCTATATTGTCCTTATACCTAAAATAAAAGATGCGATGAAAATGAACGATTTCAGGCCTACCAGTTTGTGTAATTAAATTTACAAGTTTCCATCTATAACCTTGGCCAATTGGCTAAAGTCGTTAATGAATCATATCATATCACCATCTCAATCGGCCTTTGTGAAATGCGACTCATTACTGATAATGTTATTTCAGCAAAGGGGTTTCTTTTCGCGTGATGAAATGTCTGATATGCTTCAAGTGCCAATTGATGATGGAACGGGTAAGTAATTAGGGCTGATTTAACGGGGGAAAAAGAGGCAGGTATTTGCATTTCTAAATGGAAGGATAAGGAAGAAGCTACCGGGTTGGAAGGATAATGTCACGACCCAAAATCCCACATTGCTAGCTTGTGGGAATTGGGATTAGTATTTAAGAGTGAGGGAATAATGGATTTGATAACTTGGGTTAACCATTTTAAACCAAGCGAGGACGACGGTCTAAGTAGTTACCAGTCCATTATGCCCCAGTAGCGCACCAGCCCGCAGCTTTAAGGCGTTACTGATTGGTATCGAGACGACTACTGCAGGCGGATCTAAGTGCCACACCTCTTAGAGTTGGTGGGGCCACCTCTGATACCTTTGGTAGGATCTCAAGCGAGGACGCCACCCTTTAAGGGGAAGAATGTCACGACCCAAAATCCCACATTGCTAGCTTGTGGGAATTGGGATTAGTATTTAAGAGTGAGGGAATAATGGATTTGATAACTTGGGTTAACCATTTTAAACCAAGCGAGGACGACGGTCTAAGTAGTTACCAGGTCCATTATGCCCCAAGTAGCGCACCCAGGCCCGCAGTTTCTGGGGCGTTACAGATAAGCTTTTATCACCTACTAACAAGGAAGTTTTTATTAAGTCCGTGTTGCAAGCGATCCCAACTTTTATTATGCAGTGTTTCAAGTCCATTCAACTCTTATTAAGGAATAAGGAGCTTGAGCGGGAAATTTGAGACTTTTTTTAGAGGGACACAAACCATAAGAGAAAGGTTCATTGAAAAAACTAGGAAACTTGTTGTATGTTGAAGAATTTGCGAGGGTTGGGATTTGGGGATTCAAGGATTTAAAGTGCTTTAACCTTAGTTTGTTGGCTAAACAGTCTTGGCATCTTCTTAATCTACCATATGCTCTTGCGGGTCAGATGGTCCGAGGCAAGTATTGCCCCGCTACTAGCATTCTGGAAGCAAGGTTTGGTTCGAGATCATCATTTTTATGGCATTGTATTCTTGAGGGACAAGATCTCCCGCCGAATGGCATGCGTTGGAGGGTGGAATATGGCACCTAAATTTTTTTCTTTCACGATGCTTAAAACATGCTTAGGCCATCCTTTCGTATTCTGTATGTGAAGCACTCGATTTCTACAATAAGTAAGGTGTCGACATTATTTATACTGAATTCTAAAATGTAGGATTCGAGGCTCATTATGGAGGTTTTTTTTACCTTGGCAATGTGATGAAATTTTGTGAACACTGATTGCTAATGGAGTTCACCTGGACATATTGATATGGCACATTGATGAGAAGGGAATGTATAGTTAAGTCAGGTTAGCTTTTGGCACTTTCTCTGTATCATGTCTCATTGTCTAACAAGAGGCCGCCATCTTCGACTGGAGTATATCAAGTTTGACGGCGTTGCTGGTCGATTGAAGTGTAGCCACATATTCAACACTTTATTTGGAGGTGTCTACATGATTGCTTTGTTGGAAATAATGCCCGAAAGATAATTTATGTAATTATTTTTATAATTAATAAATGACATATTTATTCTCATCTTATTATTTGCTTCGTGCTCATAAGTAATACACTACTGAAAACCCCAAGTTGTATCATATGTAGCCATATAACTTAGCGTGTGTCACACGTGAGGATTAAATTTATGGTGATACACTTGAATTGTTAGTCCATGGCGAACTTAATCAAAGTATAGTGTCTATTGTTTAAACCACCAATAATGCGGCAAAAAGCGCGTATGTTTTTTTATCTAAAATGAGGAAAAATGACAACAAAAAAAAGATAGCGGTTAAGAAGGACAAAAACGCGCATGTTACTACATGTTGCTACAACCACATATAGTAACATGCGCATTTTTGTCCTTCTCAACCATTTTTTTCTTTTTTTTTTTTTTCAGATTTATTATCTTTTTTGTCCTTCTAACCAAATTTATTTTTTTTTTTCTGGGAAATGTGTGGCTTAGATCAATTTATATGTCAATTTTCTATGTCATTTTCTATGCATGTATCATCATCCAATTCAAATTGTATTGTTCACCGAGTTACATGGAAAAAACTTTCGGGATAGAGTCAAAACCGCGTGCGAAAAGACTGATATGAAACCGACCCACTCACTGACTTATTCTCACAAATCTGCCCTATAAATACAACCCCGTATCCCTTCTGGTTTCATTCAGATTCGATATGTGTTAGTATTCCCTTTCAGATTTCCTTGTGTTTAGCGCGCTTTTGTATAATTTTTAGATTTAGATAGATTTTTAGATTCGGCGTGTTTGATGATGAATTGATTCGGTTAATTTGGTATCCGATTTAGCTGCCAGGCTATTTATATTATACTTTACTCAATTGTCGCTCTTGGAATTTCTTGTTCTTGGAATCATCGCAAGCATGCTGTCGTGACAGCTTTTGATGGTCAGCGGTTGGACCAAGATGTTTTAATTTCTAATTGTTTGCAAAAACATTGAATGAATTCGGTGGTTATTTACCATCATAAAATTTCCTGTTATTGAATATTGATTAGATGATCGGATTGTTCAGTGTCTGAATCGTCGGTTGTATCATCGTTTGGATTGCTTTGTGTTCAAAGGTTTTAGGATGATAGCAGGGACAAGAGAGCCCTGATGGTTTCTTGAGTTGAGTTAATGGGAGTTCCTTTTCTCTTTGAACTTTTCGACTGGATATTGAAAACAAGAGGCGACTGGTGTTTGGGTGTTTTTTTTTTAGGGGCGGCTGGTTAAAAGACCTGCTTGACCAAAGTTTTGGTTGCCTTAACCTGGCGAACCAAAGTATTGGCTTATTAGACCCAATCTTTTAATAATAGGCAAGATACCTATTATACCCTTTTGCAACTCCCCCCATTTCCAAAAATCCGGCGAGGGCAACCCTAATTTTCGACATTCCGGCGAACCCAAAGTAGGTTTTGAAATTTTCCCTCCAAAATTACCCCCAAATTTCCCCCCCAATCTTGACCCGACCCGTATTGTCTATAAAGTCGGGACTGTGGGCAAAAATGCACCATTTTACGATCGTGTGAACCTCCAAAATCGATAAAGCAACCAAACCCGCCATCGATTAGAGCTCCAAAATCGATTAAGCAACCAAATCCGCCATTGTAGTGACTCGATTAGAAGCTGAAGCTCAGGTTTTGTTTGAAGAGGTGAACAAACTCAAAATTCCTCCAAAATCTCTGTCGGGTATGTATTATTTTTCTTAGTTTTGGAGAATTTTTCAATAACATGTTAGTATATAATGAAATGAAGTGGGGAAGAAGATGCATTGAAAGTAATTGAGATGTTGGCTTGTACAAACTTCCTACTTTGACTAAGTATGTTTGATGTTTTCCCCCTCGGTATTGCATTTCTTCAACTACAGTCCCCCTAAGTATTGAATTGAGTTCAACTACAGTCATGTGAAAGTAGTTAAGCTGCGTAATAGACAAAAACAAGTTTGAACTCGTTATCTTTTAAGTCCATTGTTGTTTGTTTTTTACCTGCCCCTGATTGTAATCATTGTATTGAATGGATTAAAGCAGGATATTGTTGATTCGTCATGGGTAGGGAACGCAAAGTTTTGATATATGCATGTTATCCGGTTGAGTTTGGGAAGAATGTCGATGGTGATTGGTTTTGGAATTATGTAGGAAATGAAAAAGACCATGTGACCAAGCTGTTAACGTGAAAAAAAGCGTTTCATTTCTTGAATTGTATGAGCTGGTGAAAGAAGAATTGGAATTTGAAACAAGGTTGAATGATTTTGAATTGAAAGTTATGGCCCCTATTAGTAAAGCTGCACCGATAGTAGTTGATTGTGATAAGGTTGTGACACGGTTATTTAGTGTTTGTGATCTAAAGAAAGATTTGATATTAGTAAGTTTGAAAGCAAAGGAAAACGGAACACAATTTGAAGGGGAAGCAACTCATGTTGAACCGGAAGCATCACGTGTTGACCATGATGAACATGCTATGGAGAGTCAAGAAACACGTGAGTTGGTGTACTTGATGGGAACTCAAGCAAGTAGTGTTGAAATGGTTGTTGATGAAAACAATGAGGTCAATGAGAGATTTGATGGAATGGGGATTCATGAAGGTTTGGATAGTAGAGAAACTGTTGAGATTCTTGAAGATTCTTTATTGATGTCGTTGGGTCAAGATGTATTTATAGAATCTCAAGAGCCCATGAATGTGGATTATCCAAATGGTGATGGTTTGAATGTAGGGCCCCCCCCCCCCCCGAATGTGGAATCTTTGAATGCACCGAACCTTAATCGAATCGATATCGAATGTGTAGATGTTGTGAACATTACTGAAGATGTCGACATACATGTCAAAGACAAGTTTAGATCCAAGGAGTATTTACAGTATAAGGTTGAGATGTTGGCTGTGAAGTTTAAATTTTTTTTCAAAACGTTGAAGTCCACCAAAAGCCTTTTTACAATAAAGTGTGAAGCCAACGGATGCAAATGGAGGTTGCGAGCAACGAAACTTAGTGGATGTGAAAACTTTGAAGTGACAAGGTATGAATTTAAGCATACTTGCCGACCTTTGATTGGTACAAAAGACCACAAACATTCTTCCTACAGGCTAATCGGTAGACATTATTCTCGAAGGTTTAAAGATCCTAAGCGTGTTAATCCACCGAGGGATATCATTAATGACTTTTTCCAAGAGTTTGGATATGACATAAATTATGACAAGGCGCTTGATGCCAAGAAATATGCCGAGTCAATCATCCGGGGAAATCCAAAAACAAGTTATGGACAATTACATAAGTATTGTTATGCGTTGCAGTTGGCAAACCCGGGTACTTTGACGGATATTGAAACCAAACCAAACAACGAATTCTTATATTTTTTTTTATGGCACTTGGTGCAAGCATTGATGGGTATAAGTGGATGCGGAAAGTCATTTCTGTGGACAGGACACATTTGAAAACATCTTACGAAGGTGTTCTTCTTGTGGCAACGTGCCAAGATGGAAATGGAATGATATTTCCAATCGCATGGGGTGTTGTTGATGCTGAGAAGACGGAATCTTGGGGATGGTTCTTTGAAAGGCTTAAAAAGATTACAGGTGACACCGACGATCTAGCAATACTTTCTGATCGTCATGATGCTATAAAAGCAGCATTTGAGACTGTGTTTGTGAATGCGCATCAAGGGTTTTGTACTTATCACATTCAAAAGAATCTGAGGACTCGTTATCGGGGTTGTAATGTGTCAGATCAGTTTTATAGGGTTTCGCGGGCCTATACTGAAGCAGAGTTTAACAAAGAATGGGACAGAATGACTGAAAAAGTCGGGAGGGATATCAAAACGTACTTGGATGAATCAACTTTCCCTTACTGGTCTAAATGTCACTTTCCGGGTGAACGGTACAATATAATGACAACTAACCATGCAGAGTCTTTGAACAAAGTGCTTAAGCGCCCTCGGAATTTTCGATAATTGGGTTAATTGACTTTATCCGGGGACTTTTACAAAAGTGGTATGTTGAAAGAAGTAAACTTGCTACAAAATGTGGTGCGGTTCTCACTCCATCTGTGGACTTAGAAATAAAAAACCACTACGACAAGGTAAAGAATTATTTTGTTTTATTAATTTCTGTTATAAAACGGATGGAGATAACTTCAGATGCAAGAAACAGAAACAGAAGCAATCAAACATAAACAATCAAAGGAGATAACAGAAACAAGAAGAACACAGATTTAACGTGGAAAACCTCTCAGTGGGAGAGGTAAAAAACCACGGGCAGAAAAGAGATATTTTATTATGCACTGAATTTTACAGATTTCAACACACTCGGATAATGAGACAACAAGCAGATTTATAGGCACAAATCCACAAAACCCTAGCCGCAAGGAATCTTTGTCTGATGCACCATAAATACCCCTACACGTGTCCTCCTTTTAATGACATCAGATAGTTGTCACATAAATGTAATTGTCGGATGTGGGACCTCACAGTATTCCAAGATTTCAAGACTATCATCACCTCGCCGATAGTTACCTGCTGGCTACCTCTGCTGAAGCTCAGTGGACTCCACCCTACCGAAGCACGAGATTGAATACACTTCACACCGTCCATCACACAGCTGAGTCTTCAGATTGGTTCCACCAGATGTAGAGTTTAAGTCACTTTACTGACAAATCTCCACCTTGACTTCAACTCTCACTAGAGTCAAACAGATTGCATAACCAGATGTACTTGTACCAGGATGCATTCGTCAATGCCGGATGTACTTGTACCGGACTATCTCCACAAAGATCCACTCCACCGATCGCCTCGGTAAAATTTCGAAGCAGATTATAAGCTTTGAATATTCGGTAAGAAGTCCAGGCAAAGTGGAACTTACTCATTGAATCGGTTTAGTGAACATATCGCCAGGATTCTCCTTTGTGCCAATCTTCTTCACCACAACCATCTTCTTATTCCTCAAGAAATGATACGACATCAATATGCTTGGTTCTCTCATGATGAACTCCGATCCTTGGCTAAACATATTGCACTTAGACTCATCACAATATATTTCACTGATCCTGATGCAACCCCAAATCACCGACTAGCCCTTCAACCAGATACCTCCTTAGTCGCTTGGTAGAAGAGCCATGTATTCTCTTCATGAGTTGATAAGGCTCATCAGTAGCTCAAGAGTAGCTTTCCAATGACCACCGCATTTCCCAATGTAAACACATACCCGATCATTGATTTTCTCATCATGTCAACATCACTGCATAATCGAAGATCACAAGAACTCGTGACTGCACTCGATATCACCTCCATAAATGAGACCAACATCACCGTACCTCTCGGTACACGAATATCCTTTTAACAAACTTTCCAATGTTCCTTTCCGGTGTTGAGCCATAAACTCTGCGACAACACTGATTGCTCGAGCGGATCAGGCCTAGTGCAAACCATGGCATACATCGATCGCCAACCGCACTAGCATAGGAACTTTGACATATACTCCTTCTCTTCACCGATCGTGAAGCATAAATGCAGACAAATGAACATTTGATGCCATAGGAGTATCTATTGGTTTTGCAAAGAAACATCCCAAACTTGGCCAATATCTTCTCGCAGACATAACCTGCTGAGACAAGAACAATTTCTTCCGACTTCTATCTCTCAGGATCTCCATCCCCAAGATTTTCTTGGTCGCACCCAAATCCTTCATTTCAAATTCAAACTAAGAAGGTTCTTCAGATTTTGAACATCGACTTTCTTGTCAGCAGACTATCAAGATGTCATCCACATACAGACAAGATAGATATATGATCCATCTTTCAAAGAGATCAGTAGTAAACACAATGATCATATGGACTTCTATTGTAACCTCATTGAAGAATAAAAAATGTCAAACCTTTTATACCACTTGTCTTGGAGCTTGCTTCAAACCATACAAAGATTTCTTCAACTTGCAAACATAATTTTCTTTTCCAGAGCTTGAAAACCCAGCAGCCGTGTGTCATGTATATCTCCTTATCCACCTCACCATGTAAAAAGCGCTTTCACATCTAATTGCTCAAGTTCCAGATCTGTTTGTGCCACCATTGCTAGTAACACCACTGATTGAAGTATGTCGACCACTTTGTGTGAAAATATTTCATCAAAGTCAACCCTTCCTTTTGATCAATCCTCTTGCAACCAAACGTGCCTTATACCCCCTTACGCGCTTTGTTATTCCTTCCTTTTCTTGAAAATCCATTTACAAGTCACAACTCCCTTGTCGGTAGGGTCGTTTGACCAATTCCTAAGTCCGATTCTTCAATAATGACTCCATTTCATCTCCCATGGCTGCATGCCACCGAGATGCTTCAGACATGTCATCGCTTCCTGTAAGTAGTAGGTTCAAAGAACCTCTACTTCTTCAAAGAACTTGGAGTGCATATCCACCAAATCATCATATCCATATCTCCTTGAGGTATCCCAACATTAGATCTTCTAGGCTGCTTTGGCGGTGAGACTCTGCTTGATCAATGTTTGTATGACGCCTGCTGAGGTCTCAAAGAGGCCGTGGCTTGAATCGGATTCTCGGTTCATTATCCAGACAAGATAGTGTTGATTTGGATCCACCGATTGTTGCATATCAGTGGACTCCACACTGAAGCTCCACCTGCTTCTCAACACTATCGATTCAAAGATCGTTTTGCACTCAGTGACCTCCCCACCGATGAGTTTAACATAGAATTTTCATCAAAAACAACGTCCTGGCCGAGGATTACTCGGACTCTGCATGACCAAATCCTATATCCTTTCACTCCATCACCATACCCCACAAACACTCCTTCTTGGCTCTTGGCTCCAACTTCCCTTCACTAACATGATAGTAAGTCAGTACTTCCAAAACCCTTAGAATCGAGTAGTCGGCAGAGCTTGCTCGACCACATCTCAAATGGTGTCTTGAGATTGATTCTGTGTGAGGGCTCCTGTTGATTAAGTAGCAAGTCGCCTTAACACCCTCTCGCCCAAAATCTCCTTGATAAACCAAATTGAGAAAGCATACATCTTGCCCTCTCCAAAGAGTTTGATTCATCCTTTCACCCACACCATTCTGGCGAGGTGTATTCCTTACAATATGATGTCCGGCAATACCTCACCGCACAAAATGAATCAAAATCCGTCCAAAGCAGAATTCCGGACCATTATCTCATCTGAAGCTTCTTGATTTTCTTGCCTAACTGATTCTCCACTAGGGCCTTCCAACGCTTGAAGTTATTGAATGCATCACTTTTGTTCTTCATCATCACCACCCAAGTCATCCTTGAATAGTCATCTATGAATGACACAAAATATCTCTGTGACCACCCAATGACTCAACTCTTGATGGACCCAGCAAGATCTGAATGGATATAATCAAGTGTTGCCTTTGTATTGTGCAACCTGTGAGAACTTACTTCTATGCAATTTCCCAAACACACAATGTTCACAAAAGTCCAGATTCTTGACCTTATATCCCCAAGAAAACTCACTGAAGAAAGAACTCAGATACCCTTTTCACCCATGTGACTAGTCTCATGTGCCATACCGAGTGAGTCTGCTGAGATCAGTGAATCACCGAGGATGCAACAAAGCCAGCCTGTTCAGATCTGATGAGATCCTTGTAATATATACAAGGTTCCTCTTGATGCCTTTGAGGACTACAATCGAATCTTTGAAGACATTCAATTTGCCCACCTTCACCCTTGAAATTGAACCCCTTCAGCATCAAGAGGTCGAGAGATACCAAATTCTTGGTCATCTGGGAACATGTCTTACATCCTTCAATGTACAAAATTTACCATCCTCTGCCCTTAACTTTACTGAGCCAATTCCCACAACTTTACTGAGACCTTGCTTTGTTGGCCATATAGATTTGACCACCATCTATCTCGCTCATAAGTAGAAAACCACTGCTGTTTGGACAAATATGGTAGGATGCTCCGAATCAAGTATCCACACATCATTGTGGTGTGTAGAATCCTCTGCAACTAGAACCGGATCCTCATCGATTGCTCAAGAGCCAAGGTCTGCTTTGTGCGAATTGCCTTCCCGCTGCTTTCTTCTTCCTTGGACATTTGGACTTCCAATGTCCCTGCTCCTTACAGTAATTACAGACATCAGTAGACTTAGGACCTTTGGACATAGACTTCTTTTTCTTCTTTTGTCCATATCCTTTTCCACTATTGCTGCTAGCTACTAGCCCAAAGAAATTGACTATCTGTCCCAAAGACCTTGTGTCTCGGCTCCTGGGCATGTAAGGCGGACCTCACATCCTCCAAAGCTATCAGATCCTTCCCAACTATGAAAGATCGCACAAAGTTTTCATATGATGCCGGTAATGACACCAACAGATTAGTGGTCATCTCTTCATCTTCAATTTTAACATCAATATTCCTTAAATCAAGCAATATTGTGTTCACCGGTCCAGATGTTCCCTCGGTGGACTTCCTTCATGCATCTTCAAACCGAACAACCTCTGTTTCAACAACAACTTGTTGGTCGTTGACTTGGTCATATACAAAGCCAAGCTTCTTCCACAACTTGGTCATGGTGTCTTCCTCAAAGAACCTCGGTGATAACATCATCATATAAGCACAACATGATGGTTGAATGTGCTTTCTCTTCCAGACCGCATAATCTCACGCACTTGTATTTGGTTTGTCGATAAAGGATTCCACAAACCTCATTGCTTCAACAATTGCACGATCTTGATTTGCCACGCACCAAAACTGTTCCTTCCTCAGTAAATTTATCGATTTTTACGCTTCATCGACATCTTTTCTTGCTAAAGATCACAACTTTATCACGCATTCTAGCACCTTGTCAAGGTCTTGGTGAAGATGAAGTCGATCGTCTGATTGTTTTCTCCGAACCTTTCTCTCGATACCACTTGTTATAAACGGATGGAGATAACTTCGGATGCAAGAAACGTAAATGTAGCAATCAAACATAAACAATCAAAGGAGATAACGAAACAAGAAGAACACAGATTTAATGTGGAAAACCTCTCGGTGGAGAGGTAAAACCACGGGCGTAAAAGAGATATTTTATTATGCAATCAAATTTTACTGATTTCAACACACTCGGATAATGAGACAACAATCTGTATTTATAGGCACAAATCCCTAAACCCTAGCCGCAAAGGAATCTTTGTCTGATGCACCATAAATACCCCTACACGTGTCCTCCTTTTAATGACATCAGATAGTCATTCACATAACAGAATTGTCGATGTGGGACCTCGTTTGTATTCCAAGATTCAAGACCTATCACCTCGCCGATAGTTACCTGCTGAAGCTACCTGCTGAAGCTCGATGAGACTCCACCCTACCGGAGCTACGCAATTGAATACACTTCTCACCGTCCATCACACACCAGGTGAGTCTTGATTGGTTCCACCAGATGTAGAGTTTAAGTCACTTTACTGACAATTTCTGATGTTGAAAAGAAGTATGAGGTTTTTGATACCGTAGGACATTTGACTTACAAAGTTGACTTGGATGTAAGGAAGTGCAGTTGTAAGTGTTTCGATTTAGATAAGTATCCATGCATGCATGCCGTTCTTGTGGCAAAGAACATAGGATGCATGCCACGGATTATACCTCTCCTTATTACAAAGACCGATTATTGGAGGAAAGCTTATACTCAATGTGTGTATCCTTGCCGAATTTCGGGATTGTGTTTTTCCGAAGACGTGTTGAGCAAAGTGGTATTGCCACCGCTCCAAAGAAAAGAGACCACCTGACGCGTCCATCAAAGAAGAGAAAACCATCTGCCGGGGACGGAAAAAGGATTGTACATTGTCGTAAGTGCAAGCAAACTGGCCATAACGTTACTACTTGTTCGCGTTTGACTACCCAAGAAACTGATACCACTACCCAAGAAACTTATACCGAGGCTGAATTTATACCACTGAATTGGTTGGTTTAGAATTTGTAACATGATGTTTAAGTTTGATGTACCTTGTGACACGTTCTATGTTTGATGTTGGATGTTATTTTGTTTAACATGATGTATAAGTTTGATGTATTTTTTATGTTGGATGTTATTTTGTTTTGGAGTGTTTGTTGATTAATTACTTAACAAATTGGACATGTATCAGAGCTTTATCATCTGACTGTTTGCAGTTAGAGTGACCATTCATTGATCGTTGAATCATAGCTAAAGTGACCATTCATTGACTGTTTGCAATTCCCCCACTTTCTTTAACAATATGAATCAAAACGGAGCTTGATTTCTTTTATTATTTCTTTTAAATTAACTTTTTGGCTTGTAAAAACTTCCAACTTTAATCAACTTTCTTCGTTGTTTTCAATTTGTTAAGTAATTAATCAACAAACACTCCAAAACAAACTTGAACTTGTTTACTTGTTTACATACATCAAACTTCTTTTTGGCTTGTAAAAACTTCCAACTTTAATTCAACTTTCTTCGTTGTTTTCAATTTGTTAAGTAATTAATCAACAAACACTCCAAAACAAACTTGAACTTGTTTACATACATCAAACTTATACGTCATGTTAAACAGTACAATAGATAAGCAATCAACATAACAATACCTAGAAAATACAAGTTCAACTAGCAATAAAAAACCAATACAACTCACTTCAACACAAGAATTGACACAACCAACACAAGAATAACAACTAATAACACCATCAACCACCCAATCTTGGTATCAATTTTTTCCAAACAAAGTCATTGATTTCTTCATCTCTACCACCATTTCCAATTGAGGAAACTTCATCATAGGCAATCGCTTAGTTTAGGGCTAAATTATAGTGATTTTCACATATATATTATACATCAATTTCCCCTATATATGTATTCCTTTCATAGAAATTGAGCTATATATTCAAATATTGAGTAAATGAGGTTTTTAATGATTAAATATGAAAACGTATCGATTTTTATGTTTATTTGATGTTTTTATATTATTTTGGAAATTATTACGTTTTGGTATGCTTTTGATATTTGTAGATACCCAATTAATGATGGAAAAGATGATCCTAAGAGGCTAAATTCGAGATGGAAGAGGATCAATTAAAGATATGGAAGAATAAAAGAGATAAGGAAAGAAATCAATGAAGATAAAGATGGAAAAATCAAGAAATTCGATTTCAAGTCAATATGGACGGGCGTCCATGTATTCAAACGAGCGTCCTAGAAGAGATTTTACATTCAGAGTCTCCAGACGCAAGCTGAACGAGCGTTGACTCTCCGTCCAAGGCAAATGGACGGGCGTCCATGTATTCAAACGAGCGTCCGCAGCCGCCTTTGCCTAAACCGACTTAATCTTCTATTTAAACAGCCGTCGCCCCAACCCTAATTCATTCAGAAATTTCTTCACATCAAAAAGAGAGCACAGCCGCATCTTGGAGAGTTGAAGGCCGGTCACCCGAGCCTTGTGCTCGGGTGAACCGAGGTTAGATTAGGAGTAGATTATGTAGCTTTTCTTTTTCGTTTCCATGGAGTTCAACCATTGTATCAAGACTATGTGAGTTTGATTTCTTTCAATTAATTTAATTCCAGTTTTTCTTCATGATGGTTAATTTATTTTGTATCTTTCTTTGAGTTTATGATGCCATGAGAATAAATCGAAAGATTAGTTCACGATTGATGTTTACAATACGGAAGTTGCATAAACGCTAGATCACCATAGAAAGATAGGGTTTTTAGCCATTAATGATGACAAGTTAATGAGTTAGATTCCTAGGTTGTTAGGTTCTTTAAAACGCGAGAGTTAATTGAATCTACACCCGAGTTTTGTTTGGTAAATCGGTCTCAACACTCGAAAGATGAGAGATAGATAATTGAATTCACTACGAAAGTAGGCTTTCATAGCTTGAGAGATAAGTTCACTAAGAGATTAGGGATTTGTGTCTCGTGAAAGGGTGAAACCACAAACTGAATTAGAATCATGAGATTAACTATAATTGAAATCACTTAGGTTTGTACTTTGGTTGTTCCCATGTTTCTTAGGTTAGATTTATTTTCATTGTTCTTTACGTTTTTATGTTTGCTTTTCGCTTATTCGCTTCCTTGAGTAACAATTGAAAGGAATTAGTGAAATTAGAGTCAACATCCCAATTCCTCGAGGATCGATACCCGTTTTATCCAACTTTACTAGCAACTACCCGGTATTCGGCCGGTTAGAGGTAGTTTTGCATGGTAGTATAGGTTTATAAATTTTCTTTTGTTTTAATGATGCAAAATCTCTCCAACAAAAGTGGCGCCGTTTCCGGGAATAGGTGTCATGTTGAATCTAGTTTTGTTAGTTCTCGATTTTGTTACGCTTTTATTTTTGTTTTTAATAAAAGTAGCGTATACCAAGTTGAGAGTTTTTATTTTGCCGTGTTTCGATGACCGTTAGGTTAAGAATGTGCAAAAGTTTTTACTCAACTTGTTTTACGTGAAGTTTATATGTTTATGTGTTACCTAGTCTAACCCCTGTGCTTAATTTGATAAGGTCGCTTTGTCTTTGTGATCTCGTGTTCTTGTGTTGTGTTCATAAGTATTTAGGGTTTCTTGTGTTTTTCCTGTTTGCCTGCATTCTTGTTGTATGGACGAGCGCCTGCTTACGTTGACGCCCGTCGATTCAACGCTAAGTGAACGTTCGTCCGGGTTCATCCAGTTCTAAATTTCTTGATTTAAATTTTAATGCTTTTATTTGATGTGGATTTTTCATTCGAGCTTACGTGGCTAATTGATTTTTACATAGATGCCCCACGAACTTATATGTTTTTATCTTTCCATCTACGAATCCATGTTAAATAAATGATTAATTTTTATATGCATGATTCATCCATGCAAGTTATAGTCACTGTCGGTTCTCGTACGCTATAACTGGTCTATTTGTTAATTAGTAGCTAATGTCGGTTTCCGTATGCTACATACCGTTGTGATGAATCTTGTTAGCTTTTAAGACTTACGTGCTTCCTTTGTTTTTATAGTTCATATGGGTAGCTACTGTCGGTTTTCGTAATGCTACCATTGCATCTTATGAGTTATATCTGTTTTAGTATAGCTAATGTTTGGTTTTCCATAATGCTATCACCTTTGTGAGTCTTAAAGCGCGTCTACACCGCAAGTAATGAACAAACCTTTATGCTTATCGTAACTCGCCATTATCTCGGTAGCCGCTTATTATATATATGTCGTGTTGCTAATGAGTGGGCTAGTTTTCTTTCTTTTATTTTCTTTTATTTTTGCATATCATTCAGATGCATATCATTTAGTTGCATTTCATATAGTTGCATTGTTTTTCTATTTTTCCTTTTATTTTTCTTAAGTGTGGTCACTGTCGGTTCCCGTAACACCACATCATTTATTTCTTTCTTTTATTTTTCTTGAGTGTAGTTAACTGTCGGTTTCCGTAATACTACCTCGTTTTTTTTCGAGTATGGTTACTGTTGGCTTTCCATATACCATCACTCTTTTATTTTCTTAGGATTTTTTCATGTAGATTGCATTGTAATATCTTTTACATGTAATTGCACCTAGCCTACTATTTTGTAATATTTCATGTATGTGTTTTCCATCTTTATGTGAGCCTAAGTTGAAAAATCTCTTCGACCTTTCTTTTCCTGTGCTTTATATGTTTTACTCCCCTAGCCCCGAGGTATTTCATGTTTGTTCAAGTGTGCAAGATGTTTTCGTTAGCAATTGTGCGTTTGAGACGATATCGCTTTCGGTGGATGGTCCACGATCATCTGGATTCGTCAAGCATTTCTCAAGGTGAGGTGCACCCATTCCAGTGTTTGCTTTTTTAGAACTACAATCAGCTAAGTTCTCTTTTCTTTTATTTTGCACAACTTGAGGACAAGTTGCAATCTAAGTGTGGGGGAAGGGATAGATGATTTATGTGTCTACTTTCGTTTGCTCATATTTTTAGTATTTCTATGAAAAGTGCTTAATTTTCAAATTTTTTGTTATATCCCGAGTAGACAAAGGCATATCTTTGCTTGAGTTTATATCATTGATGCTATATTCTGTATATTTAGTAATTTTAGTTGTTTCACCCGACACTCTTTTTCACATGCCATAGTAAATGATGAGCTAAATGTTGAAAGCCTACCCCATTTTAGTTGGAGATTTTTGATGATTATAGCATGTTTCTTTGCTTATGTACAATTCTTGAAAAGTTTAGTAGTTTGTATTCTAGGATTAAAGTATGACATACTGTGAATATCTGTAAGTTTGAATGTGATAAGTGAAACGTGATTAAGCCTTTGCAATAGTAATAATTTGTTTACTTGAGGTGTTATGCTCATGGTCTGCATGCTACTAGAAAATAATCTTTTCCACTTTGCCAAATTGAAATCTCTAAGTAAACATAATTGTAATTGTGTGTGTCGGAAGTCGGTTTATGATTTGGGTGAGGTAGGTGTACCACGATGTCCTATTCCACTATGATGACCAAAGCTCACGACGAGTCAGGTTTATAGCTCGCCTTATGATTGGAGTAAGGTAGGGGATTATCTTGAAATGTCCTATTCTCGCTGATGAGGGCAAAAGCTTATTCGATGTGTGTTAGAAAAGTGTGAAAAGTGAAAATATTGAAATATATTATTATGAATAATTAACGACTTAGTTATCGTCGACCTTATCCCCAGAGATAAACCGAAAGATATGTTGTAGGATTATCCTCTCGAGTCCGTCGTAAATGTTTTAGATATTCTCTACTATTTCTTTTTGGGATATGTATGTCTTGTAAAAGTGCTCATAGTTATAGTTTTTTGAATATTTCTAACTTAGATGGGAAACCGGGCTAGTTTTGGTTTGAATAACTTTCAAATTGTGGAACTTAGTGGAAGTTTATTATGGCTATGCACACACTCACTTGGGTGAACTTCTAAGTTAATAAATATGCTTCATATTTGCATAGATGTTTATTTATCTCGAGTTGATTTTGTTTTGTTTTGTTCGGGGACGAGCAAAAAGATAAGTGTGGGGGTGTTGTTTAGGGCTAAATTATAGTGATTTTCACATATATATTATACATCAATTTCCCCTATATATGTATTCCTTTCATAGAAATTGAGCTATATATTCAAATATTGAGTAAATGAGGTTTTTAATGATTAAATATGAAAACGTATCGATTTTTATGTTTATTTGATGTTTTTATATTATTTTGGAAATTATTACGTTTTGGTATGCTTTTGATATTTGTAGATACCCAATTAATGATGGAAAAGATGATCCTAAAAGGCTAAATTCGAGATGGAAGAGGATCAATTAAAGATATGGAAGAATAAAAGAGATAAGGAAAGAAATCAATGAAGATAAAGATGGAAAAATCAAGAAATTCGATTTCAAGTCAATATGGACGGGCGTCCATGTATTCAAACGAGCGTCCTAGAAGAGATTTCACATTCAGAGTCTCCAGACGCAAGCTGAACGAGCGTTGACTCTCCGTCCAAGGCAAATGGACGGGCGTCCATGTATTCAAACGAGCGTCCGCAGCCGCCTTTGCCTAAACCGACTTAATCTTCTATTTAAACGAATTGCCGCCTCAACCCTAATTCATTCAGAAATTTCTTCACATCAAAAGAGAGCACACCAAGATCTTGGAGAGTTGAAGGCCGTCACCCGAGCCTTGTGCTCGGGTGAACCGAGGTTAGATTAGGAGTAGATTATGTAGCTTTTCTTTTCGTTTCCATGGAGTTCAACCATTGTATCAAGACTATGTGAGTTTGATTTCTTTCAATTAATTTAATTCAGCTTTTCTTCATGATGGTTAATTTATTTTGTATCTTTCTTTGAGTTTATGATGCCATGAGAATAAATCGAAAGATTAGTTCACGATTGATGTTTACAATACGGAAGTTGCATAAACGCTAGATCACCATAGAAAGATAGGGTTTTAGCCATTAATGATGACAAGTTAATGAGTTAGATTCCTAGGTTGTTAGGTTCTTTAAAACGCGAGTTAATTGAATCTACACCCGAGTTTTGTTTGGTAAATCAGGTCTCAACACTCGAAAGATGAGAGATAGATAATTGAATTCACTACGAAAGTAGGCTTTCATAGCTTGAGAGATAAGTTCACTACGAGATTAGGGATTTGTGTCTCGTGAAAGGGTGAAACCACAAACTGAATTAGAATCATGAGATTAACTAGAATTGAAATCACTTAGGTTTGTACTTTGGTTGTTCCCATGTTTCTTAGGTTAGATTTATTTTCATTGTTCTTTACGTTTTTATGTTTGCTTTTCGTTTATTCGTTTCCTTGAGTAACAATTGAAAGGAATTAGTGAAATTAGAGTCAACATCCCAATTCCCTGAGGATCGATACCCGTACTTATCCAACTTTACTAGCAACTACCCGGTATTCGGCCGGTTAGGAGGTAGTTTTGCATGGTAGTATAGGTTTATAAATTTTCTTTTGTTTTAATGATGCAAAATCTCTCCAACAGGCACCTCTACCAATCGGGTTGCACCATTCAAAAAAGTCACAAACAGAGCACTTGAAATACAACATTCCCTTGTTTGGCTTACTCAATTCAACGATTTTCAAAGTTGCGTTCTTTTCACACTTACACTTTCTATACTCATAGAGAATGTCGCGAGTTCCTCCGGTTCGCCCACGCCTACTGTTGGTGGTGGACATTGCAGCTGAAATATAAAAATGAAACGACCGGACACTTAAAACAATATTATTCCATAAGAAGAAAACAAGTTGAACAAAACTTGAAATTGAGCTCTTTACCATCTGCTCACACATTGTTAACATAGCAGCCCATAAGCTCATGGGAAAAAAAACAGGGGATGGATTTTGCAAACTAAGAAAAGAATAGCAACAATGAAAGAATAGCAATATGTTTTTGTTCACAACAAATACCTGCAAAATCGTACACCAATTCAAAACCTTTTTCAGGATGAACGTATATTGCAATAAGAGGTTCTGAAATACAGGGGTTGTTTATGCCGTAATCGGATTGACATACCTGCAAATTCGTCAAACCAAACATAAATTAATCAAATAAGAATATAAATTTTTAAGGATTAATATATACTACAAATAACAATGGTTGAAATACATGTGAATTCGTGAAAACATTGGTCTAAGCGTTTGATTATGGAGTGGATAAGGCAATTTAGGGTTCTTGGGGAGAGAGAAGGGGAAGAAGGTAAGAGCTGTGGACAGAACCGGCAAATTGGATGAATGGAGGATGAGAGAGGAGTTCCTATGCTCTAATTAGTCAGCACCTTCTTCAATTCGTTTGAAATTTGAAAGAAAATTCGAATTTTGGGGAAAAGGTAGCGGGAAACTAAATTTAGGGTAATGAATTGGGGGAAATTTCTGGAGGGAAACGGACGAATTTTGGTGGTATGTACTAACAATACCGTACATTTTTTTTCTTTAATTTTATAACAACAATACATAGGCATATGTATATTATATAGTGAAATAAATAATAGTAATTATTGCAACAAAGTAACAATGAAATATATAATAATAATATTAACGAATACATCACGCATTATTATTGTTGCATTAAAATGAGAAAACATAAGATTACCAAACAAATTAAAAAAACATATCTTACAATAAACCATTAAAATAAAATTACAATAAACAATGTAGAAAATTAACAACAAAAAGGGTTAATGAAAGGGTATCGTGTTTATCACACTCGTTCCGGATTACCAGATTTCATCTCAGGTTAATGCAAGGGTATCGTGTTTATCACACTCGTTCTTTGTACCATATGTCATCTCGGGTTAATGAAAGGGTATCGTGTTTATCACACTCGTTCCGGATTACCATAACCTCGATCACAGGTTAATGAAAGGGTATCATGTTTATATCAATCGTTCCGTATTACCAGATGTCATATTGGGTTAATGAAAGGGTATCGTGTTATCACACTCGTTCCGGATTACCAGAACCTCGATCACAGGTTAATGAAAGGGTATCTTGTTTATCACACTCGTTCCGGATTACCAGATGTCATCTCGGGTTAATGCAAGGGTATCGTGTTTATCACACTCGTTCTTTGTACCATATGTCATCTCGGGTTAATGAAAGGGTATCGTGTTTATCACACTCGTTCCGGATTACCATAACCTCGATCACAGGTTAATGAAAGGGTATCGTGTTTTTCACAATCGTTCCGTATTACCAGATGTCATCTCGGGTTAATGAAAGGGTATCGTGTTTATCACACTCGTTCCGGATTACCAGAACCTCGATCCCGGGTTAATGAAAGGGTATCGTGTTTATCACACTCGTTCCGGATTACCAGATGTCATCTCGGGTTAATGCAAGGGTATCGTGTTTATCACACTCGTTCTTTGTACCATATGTCATCTCGGGTTAATGAAAGGGTATCGTGTTTATCACACTCGTTCCGGATTACCAGAACCTCGATCACAGGTTAATGAAAGGGTATCGCGTTTATCACAATCGTTCCATATTACCAGATGTCATCTCGGGTTAATCAAAGGGTATCGTGTTTATCACACTCGTTCCGGATTACCAGAACCTCGATCCCGGGTTAATGAAAGGGTATCGTGTTTATCACACTCGTTCCGGATTACCAGATGTCATCTCGGGTTAATGCAAGGGTATCGTGTTTATCACACTCGTTCTTTGTACCATATGTCATCTCAGGTTAATGAAAGGGTATCATGTTTATCACACTCGTTCCGGATTACCAGAACCTCGATCACAGGTTAATGAAAGGGTATCGCGTTTATCACACTCGTTCCGGATTACCAGAACCTCGATCCCGGGTTAATGAAAGGGTATCGTGTTTATCACACTCGTTCCGGATTACCAGAACCTCGATCACAGGTTAATGAAAGGGTATCGTGTACTCGTTCCGGATTACCAAATGTTATTCCACTTTGTCATCTCGGGTTAAATGTCACGGATTTATCTAATGAAAACAACAAGTAATAATATTTATAAATCCGATATATCTCAAGTGCAAGGATCGTAGTAAGAGGTTAATACCGGGTCGATCTTACGGGGAACTGGCGATTGTTAATTGGCGATGACAAATTATGTCACCTTAATGATTTGAGCCCTAATTTAATCTAGTGATGAACACACAAGAACCCTAATGCCAAAAAGAGGAATGAGGGGGTGGGTTTTATGTATGCGGCTGAGTCCAAGACTGTATCTTGGATTGCCTACGTATCCTGTTATGTTCCAGGAATCAAGCCTTACGTAGTTCCTGGAATGGGGGTATTTATAATGATCATACTTGCCTAAACCCTAAGGTTAAGTCGGCTTGTATTATTGTCACCTTTACCCTTAAATGGGCCTTGACCCTTGCCCAAGCTATCGCTGTGGGTGGGCCTGGACAGCTGGTGTGGACCCTGTCCTCGAGTCGATACTTCCGACCTGTGGTGATCGACTCTAGACTCGTTATTCCACACTGCTAGCTAGTGTGGACTCTATCCTTATGGACTTTTCATCTCACACTGCTCGGTAGTCGATAGTCGATCGTCGTAGCCTGGCGTTTATGAGATGGCTCTTACCTCTAACCTGGGCACCGACATGGATATACTGGCGTTATCTACAGTGTGATGACCAACCGATAGATGACACGTGGAGGGAGTGAAACCCAGATCGTCATAAGCCCCAGACTGAGAGAGAGGCGACTCCGTTGTCCGAGGTCGGGTCTGCATACTGAGTCGCTCTTGAGTTGGGTTTTTTTTGGGCGGAGAAAGCCCGCCTTTTCATAACCCTAACTGCCTAGCATCCACGTGGAGCGGTTTCTAGCCCACGAAACGCTTCGAATCCCGCAAAAGACGCGTCATTGCCTTGATAACCGCGATTTCCAGGGGTTATAACCCCCATAACTCACGTCTCTTCAAATCATTTGCAAACTTTTTGCCCTCATATATAAAAGGAGAGAGGTTAGACGCTGCTGCCAACTTGCTTGCTACCTATTATCACAATCTCCAAATCTTCAAACGCAAAAAGTAAGCTTCTTTTTCCTGTGTTGTTCATCTTTCTTGTGATTTTGTTCATGTCTAGTAGTAGCACAACTGAATCAGATAGGGGTAGTGACACACCCATTCGTAGCCAATCTCCTGCACCTGTCATCTCCGATCTTCTTCTCCGGGAGACTCCGTGAGCTCAGTAACTTCCTCTCTCCTCCGTCCCTAACCACCTAAAAGCTAGTAACTAGGATGGATGGAAAGGGTGCAAAAGGGTGTCTTAGTACACTTACTCCGTAGGATATTGTTGAAATCAGTGGGAAGTTTAGCATAATTCATCCTCCGTTTGAATCTCGACTCCCATCAGGCCTGCATCGATTCGCGGATGAGCCCCCAGAGGGGTTTTGCACTGTTTACGAAAATCAACTGGCAAGCGGACTAAGGTTTCCACTCATGTCCAAATTGCTTCCGGCCGCCCTTCACCATTATGAGATAAGCGTGTCTCAACTCGCCCCGAATGGCGTCAGGACTCTGATAGGGTTCATCATAGCGTGTCGAGTGGCGCAAGTCTGTTTCTCGATGCCCGTGTTCGATTTTATTACAAGATGGTTGCCACACACGACAAGTTGTGGTATTCCTTCCGCAGAGAGAGCAAATCGCCACGAGTTCATTACGAGGGGCCTTCTTCTCATGGGGAGTGGAAGCCTCGATTTTCTTTGTCCGTCATGGCCTTGATAACCCCTACATCGGTCAATGGAGGTCGAGAGAGGGGAAACAAGACAAGCTTGGGAGGGAACCGGCTCCTCACGAGGCTCGACTCTCGAGTGGGCATGATTTCGAGTGTGTACTCGAGACTTGAGTCTCTTGTATCACCTGGCTCGCTTAGAGGAGGTCGGGCCCATGCCATATGTAGGCCTGAACGTTCCTGATCACGAGAATCGTAGGATGTTTACTTATTTGCTTGTTTTTACACACTAGTAGTTCTTTAAGTCGATAACTTGTTGTTTGTTGGTTCAAACTAACTTGTCTTTTTCTTGTATTGCAGTGGGCAAATTCTCCAGGGTCACCAACCCTCAGCGCATTCCTGAGGCGACGGTCGTAGCTGCACCACCTCTCGGGGTCAGCCGCCGACTTGCCCGATGGTCGAGATCAAGATGCCTTCCTCTTCTCGAGAGGGGGGGTCCCTCCACCTAGAACCAACCTTGCTGCAATCGAGTCATCTGCCGGAGCTGGAACGACCGAAGTGCCCTCGACCACCGGCGAACTAACCGTCCGATATGGCTCTCTTCGAGATGAAGACGAAGAGGAACATATCGATCTGACCTCGAACGTTGAGGCTAATGTTGAAGAGCCGGTGGTGCAAACAAAGAAAAGACCTTCTGTTGCTGAGGTGGTAAAGGAGCAGCTTCGAGAAGCAAAGAGGAAAAAGGTTGCTGAGGCCACTGCCGAGTCAGGAATCGGTGTGGACTGGGTTTTTGATGATTACGCTGGTGTGGAGGACAAAGACTTGTCTTACGTTCTGCGAAAGCTGAATCGCCTCGTAAGTCGATCCTTCTTTTTACATTTGCTTTCCTTGAGGCCCATGCCCTGCTTATTTACTAACTCGTTCTTTTATTTTGTAGCATACTCTTGTTGGTCGTGAGGTCGCTCGTCGGTGGCCGTAATGGAGAGTCGGCGAACGAAATTAAGAAGGAGAACGGCGAGTGTTACTCCAAGACAACATTGCAAAAGCGCCGCACTCTCTGCCGTGGAGCAACAAAGATAACGAGTTGAAGCAACGATCGATCGTTGAGCTCGAGAAGCCGCAAGGTAAGTTGGTGGTCAGCCAAGCAAAGTCGCCACTACCGAGAAGGAGCTAGACCGATCGCGGGATGAAAGGCAAGATCGGGTCGAGAGCGCTCAAGTCGGGCTCAAGACTATGAGAAGCTGCAGCAGCGTGTCGAAAAGTCGCAGACGACGAAGAAGCTAGGAAGGCTCGCCAAGATCGAGGCAGCCTTCTGGCTGAACTATATCGAGCGCATACGCAGTCGAGGAGGCTAAGACCGAGGCCATCATGGAGTATCGCAAGTCATCCAATCTTGAAGATGATCTGGTGATCATGCGGGCTTCGATGATGGGTGGGTATACCCTGGCCGTGGATCGATGAAGGAGGTCGTTCCGAGCTTCGACATGTCGACTCTCCAGACGCCTATGTTCTACAATCCTGACTCGGAGAAGTCAGATGATCGATGACTTCAAGGAGTTTCAAAGAGGAGAGTCCTTGGCCATAAAGTATGCCCTTCCTCGCCTCGCTCTCCTACGCTAATCCGACCGTCGCCCGATCCGACCCTCGCCACAACCGAAATGACTCGGAAGCCGACCCACGATCTTGATGTTTTTATATCTTTTGTTGGTTTGTAATTCAAACTTGAAGCTTTGTAATAGTATTATTTTGACAATCGACTTGGGCTGGTTTTTCGACCTGGCCGTGTTCTTATGCTTCAAAATTTTTTATTTGACTTTGCAATTTGTTTTTTATTTTCTTTCTTATTGCTTTGCTCGTCCTCTTGATGTGTTGTAGTCTTGATGTCTTCTCGATACTCGCTACTCGATTTATTTGCTATACTTGTTGTTAGCGTTGTGTTGCCCCCCAAGTGTATTATGAACCCTTGGTTCTTATTACACTTGAGATTGATGTGCTTGCCTTAGTCTTTTGTCCCTTAGGCTTAGTTGACCTTTGGTGAGCATTTTAGTGTAAATCGCCCCTCGATCTTTGGTCTTTTTCGCTACTCGAGCTCTTTTGACCATCGATCGGACAGTGGCCCGACTATGCGAACCGCCCTTTGTCTGGGCCTTTTCGCCCTCTGGCTCGCTTTGGCTTTCGACTTGGACAGGTGGCCCGACTATGCGAACCGCCCTTTGCTTAAACCTTGTTTGCCTCTTGGGCTCGCTTCGGCTTTTAGCTTGGACCTTTGGCCCGACTATGCGAACCGTCCTTTGCTTAAACCTTGTTTGCCTCTTGGGCTCGTTCGCTTTTAGCTTGGACCTTTGGCCCGACCATGCGAACTGTCTTTATGCCTTTGCATTCGTCGCCCATTAGGCTAACTTTGCTTTGGCTTGTCTAGATTTCCGACCATGGATTTCTCTATTCGTTGTTGATTATTTTGCCTTTAACTTTTCTGTCACATTGGACTTGTATCGTTTTGGCTATAAATCCTAATAAACACAGAAAACATCTTGAGAAGGCATACTTTTATTGGAATATCATAGATTGTCACATGGACTTATTACAAGATTTAACATTTAAAAGTAAATAAAAGTTCATAAAAGCTTATCTCAGACATAATACTTCCTCAGATTGTTGGCATGCCAATGTCGAGGAACAGTAGTTCCATCCGCCCGACCAAGTTGATAAGACCCTTTGGGGTGGACTTTCAGAATCTGATAAGGTCCTTCCCAATTCGGGGTTAACTTTCCGACCGCCTCTTGTCGACTTGCTTCATTCTTCCTTAGGACCAGATCTCCAACCTTGAAGTATCGATGTCTGACCCTCGAGTTGTAGTACTGAGAGATCTTCTGCTTATACCTTGCCATTCTGGCTGAGGCTATCTCTCTTCGTTCCTCGACACTGTCCCTTTCCTGTCGGAGTTCGGGATCGTTAGTCTCAACATTGTATGCCAGAACTCGAGGGGAGGGAACTCCGATCTCGGCGGGTATCACCGCTTCACAGCCATACACTAAAGAGAAAGGAGTTTCCCTTGTTGATGAATTAGGAGCCGTCCTATAAGACCATAGGATGCTCGGAAGTTGAACTGCCCAATCTCGACCTTCTGCCTCTAGCCTCTTTTTTAATCCTAGCTTGATCTGTCGATTAGTTTGCTCAACTTGACCGTTTGCCTGTGGATGAGCTACCGAGGTGAATCGTTGGTCGATATGGTATTCATTGCACCATTCTCTCACTTTACGATCTTCGAACCGAGTACCATTATCCGAGATCGAGCCTTAGGAATTCCGTGCTCGCAGAGAGGATGTCGACCCACAAGAATTTTTAATGGTTGCAAAGACGGATGTCGGGCAAAGCCTTAGCTTCTACCCATTTTGTGAAGTAGTCCACCGCGAACCACGAATGAGAGATTTCCCGAGCTCGAGGTAAAGGACCTACAATGTCGACTCCCCATCGGGTCGAAAGGCCATGCCGACGAGATGACATTCATGTCTTGCGCTTGTTGATGAGAGATATTATCATGAATCGACAAGCGTTGCATTTCTGACAAGATTATTTGCATCTCGTTGCATCGACGGCCAAAAATATCCAAATAACTTACATTTTCGAGTCAACATTCGGCTCCACAATGATTCCCACAGGCTCTCTATGAATCTCTTCTAAGAGGTATTCGCCTTCACTTTCAAAACACATCTCAACCAAGGGTTCACAAGAGATTTTCGATACAAGATATTATCAAAGAACGCATATTGAGCTGATTGAAGTCGGACTTTCCTAGATTGTACTTTATCACCGGTAGTATTCCGTCTTTGAGATAAAGCGGCGATCGAGTCCATCCACGTGGCTGTTGAGTAATCGGTCCGGGCCTCTCTGTCTCGATGTAACTCCTATCGGTCAGTAACTCGACTAGAACCTTCTTACTCGACATGAAATTTGAGGCCAACTTCGAGAGCGCATCGGCTCTCTTGTTCTGACTTCGGGGAACCTGCTTGAATTGAACCGTTTTGAATTTTGGTATGAGGCTTTGGACAACTGCTAAGTAATTCTTCATGGTTTCTTCCTTAGCCTCATACTCCCCTTTAACATGATTGACCACTAGCTGTGAGTCGCTGTAGACTGACAAATCTTCGACACCCAGCTTCAAAGCGAGCTTTAAACCAGTAATCATAGCCTCATATTCGGCTTCGTTGTTCGTTTCTTTGAAGTCGAAACGAAGGGCGTAAGGGAATTCCTCGCCTTTCGGGCTTACGGTAGGAGCCCTGCTCTCCCCTCCCCTTACTCGATGCGCCATCGACTTGAAGAGTCCATTTTCCTCCGGGCTTTGCTTTTCTTGATCGAGTTGGGCGGAGATCCTTCACCTAAAAATCCGCCAAGGCTTCGTGCTTTTATCGCAGCTTCGAGGAACGAACTCGATATCGTCTTCGGGCCATTTCAATCACCCACTTTGCCAATCGACTGAGGTGTCGGGTTTTGCCAATATTTGCTTTAGTGGTTGGTCGCTGACTACCACACAATGGGGTGAGCTTGAAAATAGGGCCTCAACTTTCTCGAGGCGTGAACGAGACATAATGCTAACTTCTCGGCCAAGCGAGTATCGGGCCTCGGGTCCATGCAAAGCCTTCTTTGACAAAGTAGATTGGCACTTGGCCATGTACCCCTTCTCGGACTAGGACCGCACTCGCTTTGCCTCGTCGCATCGCCAAATAAACTAACAACTTTTCCCTTTCTCGAGGAGAAGTGAGGGTAGGTAACTCGACAAATAAGTCTTGACTCTTCAAAGGTCAGTCTCGACATTCATCATCCCAATGAAAAGGACTGGCCTTTCGGAGTATCTTGAAAAATGGTAGTGCACGCTGTGCTGATCTCGATAGAAACCTGTTGAGAGCAGCCATTCGACCCGTGAGCCTCTGTACCTCCTTGATATTTCGTGGTGCGGGCATATTCTTCAATGTGTCAATTTTATCCGGGTTCGCTTTCAATCCCGCCCTTCAAATCATATAACCCAAGAACTTACCCGACCTAACTCCAAAAGTACACTTCTTCGGGTTTAATCTCATCTGCGTTTCTCTCAACACTTCGAAAACCTCTCGAGCATCGACTAGGTACTGGCTAATAGATCGACTCTTGATAAGCAAGTCGTCTGCATAAACTTCCATACATCTACCAACTTGCTTTGCAAATATCTTATTGACTGCCCTCTGGTATGTTGCCCCAGCATTCTTTAATCCGAATGGCATGGTCACATAACATAAGGTGCCGAATTCTGTGATAAATGCTGTTTTCTCCGCGTCTCGAGGTCCATTAGAATCGGTGGTATCCTTTATACGCATCTAAAAACCAAAACTTCAAAATCGATGGTCGAGTCTACTAACTTTGTCAATTTTAGGCAATGATATGAATCTTTTGGACACGCTTTGTTTAGATCTGTGAAGTCCACACACATGCGCCTAACCGCCATCGGTCTTCTTGACTAATACCGGGTTAGCTAGCCACTGGGGTAGAATACCTCTCTCACGATCTGGGCCGCCAATAGCTTGCCGACTTCCAACTCTATAGCTTCAAGTCGATCGGACGCAAAATTCCTCTTCTTCTGCTTGACTGGCTTTTAGCCTGGTCAATCTCAAGCTTATGAATCATGATGTCGGTAGATAACCCCGGCATGTCGGTGGCTTTCCAGGCAAAGATGTCTCTGAGCTCGATTAGAAGCTTAACCAGTAGCTGTTTTTCTTTCTCTGGGATCCAAATCCCGACTTGTACGCATTGATCTTCCTCTCCTTCCCAGAGTCGGACGTTTTCAACTGCATCACTGGAGAACCAACTCTTCTCCTCTTCTTCCTCTGGAATCAGTTCCTCGACTAAAACTTGTTGAACCGCCATCTTCCCATTCATGACCACAGAGTTACAACTCCGAGCGACTTCAACATCTCCCTTTACCTCGTGGGAACCGTTCCTAGTGGGAAACTTCATGCTATTATGGAATGTTGAAATTATAGCCCGAAGGTCGAAGAGCGCAGGTCGTCCTAGAATAACATTATACGCAGAGGGAGCTTTGACTACCACATAGCTTAATTCAAGTGTCCTTCCTTTCTCGCCATCCCCAACTGTTGTGAGTAACCTTATCGAGCCCATGGGATGGACTGCTTGCCCTGTGAATCCGAACAGGGGAGATGCTATGGGGGCTAGATCCTTCTCTTTCAACTTCATCGCTTGAAATGCCGAGTGGTATATGATGTTCACTGCACTCCCGTTATCGACGTAGACTCTCGATACACGGGCTCGGCTAATAACTGCCTCAATGACTAACCCTTCGCTGTGACTCCTCGACTTGGGGATATCATCTCGAGGGCCGTATCCGACTTCATCGTGAACTGAGCCGCTTGCGCTCTCTCGAGCTACAAGTCGCTCTCGGCCGATCTGGTCTTTATCACTCTCACCAGGACCAAAGATTGTGTTGACATAATTAACTGGTCGATTATCTTCATACCTATCCCGACCAAAGTTATCTCTGTTGTTTCCTTCTCGACCTGGGGATCGATTCCTCTGAGGTGACCGATCCCTTCGTCTCTGGACATCTCGACCTCGATTCCTGTCTTGATCGGAGTTTTTCCTCTTGAATTCTCCACGCCCCCTGGGCCCATCATATCGAGATCTGTCAACAACTTCGTCTAGCTTTCCTTCCTGAATGCAGACGTCGATATCTCTCTTCAGGTCGATACAGTCCTCTGTCGTATGACCTATGTCTTCGTGAAAATCACAATATTTGCTTGCGTTCCTCCTCTCTCGAGGTTTTTTCAACGGTGGCGGTTTCCTCGCCAAGTTTTTTGAAAGCATAATCGACAACACCTCTGATCGAGGTCGATTGAGCGGGATAAAGTCCTTATCACGTGAGGGTCCCTTCTTGCCCCCACGGTCTGAGGTGGATGTGTCGATACGGTCCCAAACCGATGGCTTACTCTCGACATCCTGCCTCTTGGACTGATTCCTGTTCGGACCTCGGGTGTCCTTCTTGGATTCCATCCAGTCGGATTGGGTGTGCCTTCGCACTGCCTCTTCCCCTTGACAGAATCGATGTACCACGTTGACGCATTCGTCCATGGTATGGGGAACGTCTCTGCTCAACTTCATATATAACTTAGTATTACGCAGCCCCCCTACAAACGATGTGATCAGAAGTCGGTCATCTGCGTCCTTGACCTGCATGGCCTCGAGATTAAACCTCTTCAGGTATTCCATCACTGTTTCATCTTTTTGCTGCCTCACGTTCATGAGGTGTGTGGCGCTCAGATGAAACTTCTTGTTGACTATAAACGCGTCTCGGAACTTTCGAGCGAGCATGGCGAAACTGGAGATCGACCCTGGTCGTAGCTTTGTGAACCATTCTCTCGCTCGACCTACGAGTAACGTCTCGAATGCCCGACAACGCATTGCATCGGGTGCCCCATCCAATCTCATTTGCGATAGATACCTATGGAGATGGTCCTCCGGGTCGGTGGTGCCATCATAAGGTTCTATTTTGGGTATCTTAAACCCTCTTGGTTTTGGAAAGCTTCGATCTCCTTCGTGAAGGGAGACTCGAGCCACAAAGAAACCTGATTCTTTCCCAAGATTGCATTCAACTCCTCCCTGGCGCTGTCATCGTCCCCTCTCTGGTGTTTTTGGTGGATCTCACGTCTCTTCCTTTCCACTGAGCTAGATGATGCGCTTACTTCGTCCCCAGGAGTCAGTTTAGGCTTGTCCACTACATCTTTCTGGCCGCCTTCCGCCATGGCTGCTTTCTGGGCCGCGTCTGCCTGCCTTCGTGCTGTAACTGCCTCGGCTATTATCCTGGACATCACCTCCAAATTTGCCCCTGCCAACTGATCTGCAAGCGCCCGATATTCTGGAGTAAGGGCTTGCTTTTCTGGTTGGTGGGTCTCCTGGACAAGATTCAAAACTGGATCTTTTTCCCCCTGTTTCTGCTGAGGATCGTGTTGAATAAGATCCAAGGCGGGATCTTCATCTCCTTGCATATCAGGATCGATTGGCTCGTTCATCTGGGAGCTTTGATCGACTGCCTTAGATGCAGTTTTGGATGCGGTTTTCTTGGGAGGCATCGTGTTTTTGCGTATTCAATCAATAGAAGACCCTCCTTCTAGCGCCAATGGCGATGACAAATTATGTCACCTTAATGATTTGAGCCCTAATTTAATCTAGTGATGAACACACAAGAACCCTAATGCCAAAAAGAGGAATGAGGGGTGGGTTTTATGTATCTGGTGAGTCCAAGATCAGATCTTGGATTGCCTACGTATCATGTTATGTTCCAGGAATCAAGCCTTACGTGGTTCCTGGAATGGGGGTATTTATAATGATCATACTTGCCTAAACCCTAAGGTTAAGTCGGCTTGTATTATTGTCACCTTTACCCTTAAATGGGCCTTGACCCTTGCCCAAGCTATCGCTGTGGGTGGGCCTGGACAGCTGGTGTGGACCCTGTCCTCGAGTCGATACTTCCGACCTGTGGTGATCGACTCTAGACTCGTTATTCCACACTGCTAGCTGGTGTGGACTCTATCCTTATGGACTTGTCATCTCACACTGCTCGGTAGTCGATAGTCGATCGTCGTTGATGTGTAACATTTATATGATAAAAATTACGATGTTTTATATACGTTATCGACTCTTTTTATATAAAATATAATAAAATATAACGATAATCTTATAAAATATTAATAGCTATGAATAAATCTAAATACCATAAAAATCTAGTAAAAAATGATAAAAGTTATAAATTTTGTACCGGGTTAATAACCGGAGTGTAAGTGTCGATTCACGTGGGTATTTTTGGTATTTTACGGACCTTAGGTAAACCAAGACCCAGAGTGACGACATTTTGTGGAGTAAAATCATATCTTTTGAAGGAATAAAGGAAGTGCCACGAGATTTAAAGTTCAAGTGGACCAATGATTAAATGACGCCATATCAAGTTATATTTTCAACGAACAAATGGCCCAGCAAAAGGCATTTTCTGAAAAAGAAGTCTTCATGGAAGTTATAGATCTCCTCAAGAGCTTTCCAACGCATATTGAATTATGTCATTTGGAGATCCAGAGCTCAAGTTATGATTTTATCAAGTTTCGGATTAAGATTGGAAAAAATCTATCCGGATCGATCGGATTTACCTCGGATCGATCCGAGGAGGCATAATGATTATCCAGCATGTGGCACTGCGAGAATATCCTGGGATAATATTTTTATTCCCGGATCGATCCGGCCCTTTCTCGGATCGATCCGGCAAGGGAAAAATTGCCTATAAAAGGCGACATTGCGAGGCACATGAGGGGTACCAAATATATTTCTTTTACCTCTTTCTAGTAGTAGTAGTATGTATATATATAGGCCTTATGCCATAAATAAAGTAGTATCGTCATAATGCTCGAAATTATCGGAAGATCAATGTTGTTGAAGTTGTTGTAGCATCCAGGCGAATACATCTTCCGATCCAATCGTTGTAATCGGGTAAAATTTCTAAAGTATTTATGTTTATTATGTTTGTTTTTATCTTTTAAGTATAATGTTAGTAGGCTAAATCTAATAACTAGCCAAAGTTATGTAATCGTTTTATTTCGATCTTTTAGGTAAAGGAATGTTGTCTAAGTAAAATTGAATAAAAATTGAGTTAATTGAATCTTTTTCTATTGATAAAGTTTGACTTGAAAGAATTCATAATCTAATTATGAATTGGCGCTTTATAATTAAGTTATGAACTCGTTAATAGAAAAACCGGAGGGTAAAAATTGGCCGAGTGAAAACGTGACAACGGAATCCAGTTTCCTATTCGGGGCCAGATTTGTCCTAAAAAGATAAATCTTATTAAAATTTGTACTCAAGATCGTAATAATGTTAAAATCATCAGTTAATTGAAACTTAAACCGGAAAGTTGAATCGCCCGGCCTTGACAACCGGAACCTTTAAATAAAATTGACCGTTTGACGAACGGAATGACTCCTTTTTATTCAAAGGTAGAATCGTACTCGGGACCAGTTCGGAAAAACCGTAATGAGCTTGTGGATTTGGGTGATGACAATGGACATATGACAATTTCATACGCTAATGTGAGGACGAATTGTTAACCTTAGGAGTACACCGTTTCATTTCTCAATTGAACCTAAAGATCGAGCACATTCCATTCAATTGAAAAGATCGTATAAATCAATTATATAAACTTTGGCTAGTTCTCTAATAATATATTTGGCATCTATATATTTATATCTATATATATATACTTTGCAACTTATGCACATCTATATATATTTATATATCTATATATATTATATTAGAATAAAATTTTAATTTACGTATTTATTTTATGTTGACTAGAATAGTAGTGATCGTGTGTTATAAAATTGCGGTTTAGATCGAGTTAATAAAAGCTCTTTGGTGTTTAACCACACTTAGAAGAATTACAAAGTTCCACGAGGATACGATACTCGACTCACCATACTAGCACTACTGCTTTGACCCGATACACTCGTCGGTTAAGGACTCGGTATTAGCACTAGAAAAGGCCACGTCGACTTTACGGCGCCGTTGCGAGGAACGACGCTAATTTCTTTTTTGTGTCTATGGTTACTACTTGTATTAGCTCAAAATTCTCGAGAATAAGTCAACACTTTTCTTATCTCATTTCTAATTTTATTTTCATCGAGACTTACCTTATAGGTAAGTTACCAAATTTTACTACTATCAATTTCGTGTTTATTTTCTAATTTCGTTAGTTGATGACCGTAGAAGTGGTAAGGCCCCACTCACTCCTTATAAGCCCCGACATAAACACTTACGAAAGGCGCTTAGAGTAGAGAGAAAACGTGGTCATACTAGTCGTGAAATCTGGCGAATCATCTTCAAACAAAATACGAGAATGGTTTGAAATCGGTGATGAAACACCGAACAAGAATTTGGAACATGCTCAAGGGCATGGACAAAACCTGTTAACCTTAATAATCAAAATAATAATAATAATAGAAATAATCGTAATCGGAACCGAGAATAATCATAACAACCCAAGTAAACCCAAGGCCTATCTCGTGACCAAACCATAAGAAGAAATCGGACTAATAATCCCATACTTTTACCTAATGAAGGAGCGAATAATTTGAGATTAAATCTCATCTTTTGGTTTAATTGACGCAAGAGCCCAATTCTGAGGAGAAGATGATGAAGATCCGCATCATCATCTCTATCTTTTGAAGAAGCTGCACATACATCTGACCAAAAGTCAAGGTGCTCACAAGGAATTAACAAGGATGACTATGTTTCCTTTTTCTCTAAAAGGACGAGCCCGAGATTGGTTTATGTCTCTTCCACATCATTCACTTACAAGTTGGGAGGAGATTCAAACTGAATTTCTGAAACAATACTTCACTCCTGGACGGAATTTGGAATTAAAAGTCGAGGTTGCTAATTTTAGACAAGGATCTGAAGAAACGCTTGGGAATGCGTGGGAAAGATTTAAAAAATTACTAAGAGCGTGTCCCGACCATGGTTATTCCTTAGACATGCAAATTCAACTTTTCTGTCGTAAATTAAGAAAAGATTCACGTGCTGATGTAGACCATGCATGTGGTGGTTCTTTAATGATGAGTGAAGCTCAATTAGTTTACGATGCCATAGAAAAGATTTCCAAAAATAACAGAATGTGGGAAACCGGTTCTAGCACCAGAAAAGTAGCTTTTGCAGGAGAATGTACGTCTAATACGGAAGTTCTAGCACATTTAGAAAATTTGAGTAGGAAATTTGATGGATTACAACGAGAATAAGAACCAAAGTTCGTAAAATAGTGCACCAACCGAATACTCAAATCGGGATAAAATACCACTAGGGATTGAAGAACCGACAGGATGCTCAAGAGAGGAGGTGAGTTTTCTTCAGCAGCATAGAAATTTAAACAATGCTTATTCAAACTCGTTCAATGCTATTAGAAGAGATCACCCTACTTATCGATGGTCTGAAAACCCTAGCAAGCAAGGACAACCGCCGTATCCAGTTCCATATAGGAACTTGAATAATAATCAAGTTTATCAAGAAAACACATCTAATCGAAATTTACAATCATTACCTAGATCCTATCCTCAACATACCACTCAAAGTATACCAAGACTCAAAGTTCAACTCAACTGCGAAGGAGTTGAAAAATGGGAAAAACTAATGGAAAATATGATGGGTGTAGTATCTACTCAAGCTAAAAATATAGAAACGATGGTGACTTCTATTGGTACAGTCACTAAGGACATGAGTTCAATGAAAACATCTATGAGTGGACATGATACCGTGGATGAGAACGATAGAAGCCTCATTAAGGAATATGGAAGATCATTTGAGTAGGACAGTGAGCGTAATAACAAGAGACCCCGGGGAGGATTACCAAGTAACACCGAAAGGAACCCAAGAGAGGTAAATGTTGTAGTTACGAGAAGTAGGAAGCTCGATGGAAGTAATGGAATTGAAAACCTTGGGAATAATGAAGTAGAAGATGACTTAGATGTTAAGAATGATAAAGATGAACTTGAATTCTGAGACGAGGAAGAAGAAATTATAGACAATTTCTTAAAAGAAATAAAAGTTCGAACACTGAAAGTGAAAGGAAAATTGGGTAAAAATCCCTAAGATTACGAAAGATCCCATGGATAAAGATTTAAGGACTTTATTTAAGGAACACATTAGAATGGAAGAAAATGAAAACAAGGATGAAAAACATGAAGAAATGAAGGAATCAAGTAGAGATTGATTCAGGGGAACAATTTAAAAGAAAGAATTCAAGAACTGAAACATGGCGTGAGTAATACTCAAAGGTTTAAGGAAAAAGGAAAGAGAAACTGACAAAGGAGCCAAAGGTCATAGATTTAGAATCTTTACCTTACCCTCCTAAAGATCAAATCAAAAGGCAAAAAGCGATAAGAAGTATGCTCGTTTCTGGACACTTTTAAGTCATATTCAAGTTAATATCCTCATTATCGAAGCTTTGATTAATATACTGCCTATGGAAAATTTAAAAAAAATTTCATCAAACAAGAAAAAATTAGAGGAATATGAGAATATATGCCTAAATGAAGAATGTTCCAGCATTGCAACATAAGTTACCACCTAAACTGAAAGATCCGGTAGTTTTACCATTCCGTGTGAAATTGGAGGATTTACTGTTTAAGAAGGTCTTATGTGATCTAGAGCAAGTATAAATCTCATGTCTTATGAGGATTATAGAAAGTTAGGCATAGGAAAGCTTACTAAGATCGAAATGACTCTGCAAATGGCGGATAGATCGATTAAGTACCACTAAGGAATTATAAAGGACATATTGGTTAAAGTAGACAAATTCTATTTTCCAGTAGACTTTGTAGTTATGGAAATGGAAGACGGTTATTCCGCGCCTCTCATTCTAGGTCGTCCATTTCTAGCTACAGGAAGAACTTTAATCGATGTTCAGAAAGGAGAATTAATCTTAAGAGTCAATGAAGACGAAGTTACTTTCAATATTTTCAAAGCTATGAATCATGCATCAACAGAATCATGTTCTTTTATAGAAGATATTCATTCTGTCTATGATAATCAGTTACCAACTTTTGAAGACAGATTAGAAGAATGCTTAACTTTGTCTATCTATAAAGAAGATGAGGAAGACATTGAAATGAAAGAGATAATTCTTTCTTTAGATACAGAAAGTTTTACCTTTAAGCCACCATGGCATAAGCACTTGGAATTAGAACTAGAAGGACCAGTTCTTAAATCGTCAATAGAAGATCCGCCAAAGAACCTGGACTTGAAACCATTACCTTTAAATCTGAAATATGCTTTTCTTGAAACTGATAATCTATTACCAATTATTATTTCATCAGCTTTAACTGAGCAACAAGAAGATCAATTACTTGGAATGTTGAAAAAGCATAAGAAAGCTTTTGGATGGACAGTTGCTGATATTCGAGGTATTAGCCCTGAGATTTGCGTTCATAAGATAATTCTGAAGGAAGATGCTAAGCCTTGTATTCAACATAACGCCGCCTCAACCCAAATTTGCGATTAATTGTTAAGAAAGAGGTCATTAAGCTGTTAGAGATGGGAATAATTTTTCCCATATCAGATAGTGAATGGGTAAGTCCAACTCAAGTGGTACCAAAGAAAGGAGGTTTCACAGTGAAAGAAAATGATAGAAATGAATGGATTCCAACAAGAGAAATTACGGGATATCGAATGTGCATTGATTTTAGGAAACTAAATGATCATACTAAGAAAGATCATCATCCACTTCCATTCATAGTTCAAATGTTGGAGCGGTTAAGTGGTCATAAATATTCTTGCTTCTTAGATGGTTATTCGGGATATTTACTGATTTTCATTGCAAAGCGGGAGATAGGAAAAGACTACTTTCACTTGTCCTTATGGAACTTTTGCGTATAAAAGAATGCCGTTTGGTTTATGTAATGCTCCAAATCGTTTCAAAGATGCATGATGGCTATATTTTTCGATATGGTTGAGAAATTCTTGGAAATTTTTATGGACGACTTTAGTGTTTACGGAGATTCTTTTGGTAAATGTTTATCGCACTTAGAGAAAGAGTGTTACAACGTTTGTGAGGATACCAATTTAGTTTTAAATTGGGAGAAATGTCATTTAATGGTATCGGAAGGAATTGTTCTAGGCCATAGAATCTCCGAAATAGGAATTGAAGTTGATAAAGCTAAGGTTGAAGTAATTGAAAAGTTACCACCACCGCTTAATCTAAGGACTCGAGAGGATTTCTTGGACATGCAGGATTTTATAGAAGATTTATTGCAGATTTTTCAAAGATAGCAAAGCCCTAAGTCATTTGCTTGAAAAGGAAGTACCTTTTAACTTCGATAGTAAATGTAAGGAAGCTTTTAGGACCTTAAAAGCGAAATTAACTCTTCGCATGCTAATAGCACAGATTGGAATTTACCGTTTGAAATTATGTGTGATGCCGTGATTTAGCGGTAGAGGCGCTTTTAGGTCAAAGATATAACAAAATTCTCAAAGCTATTTACTATGCATCTCATCACGTTAAATGCAACTCAAGCTGAACTATACAACTACGAAAAAAGAAGCTGTTGGCTGTAATTTTTGCCTTAGATAAGTTTAGATCGTATATTGTTGGTTCTAAGGTAATAATTTATACGAGACCATTCAACTTTGAAGTATTTGGTTGAGTAAGAAAGATGCTGAAACCACGTCTTCTTAGATGGATTCTCTTACTTGAGGAGTTCGATTTGGAAATTAAAGATAAAAAGTGAAGTGAGAATGTAGTAGCGGATCATCTAAGTAGAATGGAAAATGATGGAGAAAAGGGAATAGAAATTAAAGATTCATTTCTGATGAACAACTTTTAGAATAGATACTCCTTCAACCATGCAGTTATTAAAGAATAGAATTCCTTCTAAGGAAATGTCACCCTGGTTTGGAGATATCATTAATTACTTAACTGTGATTATATTCCGTCTCATTGGACTTAGCGTGAAAAAAGAAATTCTTTTATGACTTAAAATTTTATTCTTGGGAGGAACCGGACCTTTTCCGTAAATGTTCGGATGGGATAATCGTAAAGTGTGTGCCTGATAATGAAATTTTAAGTATTTTATCATTTTGTCATGATCGTGAGGCGAGGAGGTCATCATGGAGGATGAAAAAGCTTGCTTTTAAAGTTTTACAATGTGGTTTTATTGGCCTACGCTATATAGAGATGCTTATAAGTATGTCAAATCTTGTGAATCTTGTCAAAAATGGGGAAATGTATCTAAAAACATGAAATGCCTATGCAACCTATTTTAGAATGTGAGTTATTTGATGTTTGGGGTATAGATTTCATGGGACCATTTCTATATCTTTTGGAAAAGATTTATTCTAGTAATGGTAGATTATGTTTGAAATGGGTAGAAGTCGAAGCTCTTCCCACTAATGATACCAAAGTTGTCATCGATTTCTTAAAAAGAATATATTTACACGTTATGGCATTCCGAGGGCTATCATTAGTGATAGAGGTTTCGCACTTTTGTAATAGACCATTTACCAAGATAATTGAAAATATGGTGTAACGCATAAGTTAGGAATACCTATCATCCATGAAACCAGGTGGTCGTAGAGGTGTCTAATAGAGATCAAAAGAATTGTAGAAAAGACAGGTGGATTCAAATCGAAAAAGCGGGCGATTAAACTAGACGATGCATTATGGGCATATAGAATGACTTTTAAAACACCAATTGGTTGTTCTCCTATAAGTTAGTTTTTGGTAAGTCGTGTCATCTCCCGGTTGAGTTAGAACACCGAGCCTTCAGGCTATTAAATTTTTGAATTTCGATCCTAAGGTCGCCGGTGATCATAGATTGCTTCAATTGATGTAACTAGAAGAATTCCGTCTCGATTCTTATGAAAACGTTCGAATCTACAAGGAATACGAAATCCTTTCACGATAAGAGAATCTATAGTCGTGAGTTCCATGTAGGCGATCGAGTGCTCTTGTACAATTCACGTTTAAAGTTATTTCCAGGAAAGCTTAAATCAAGATGGACAGGTCCATTTAAAGTAACGAGAGTTTACAAATGCAGAGCCATTGAACTAATCGATGGAAATACAACTTTTATAGCCAATGGCCATAGAGTAAAGTTATTTGTGGAAGGAGAAGGAACCGCACTGAAAGAAGAAATAATGCTACTAACTGATCCTCCGACAAAGTAAAAAGCAGAGAAATCGAGAAACTGAAAAGCAGAGGAGTTAAACTCAGCCGAATACCAGGTGCTATCTATCTTTACTCTATTTTTTTGTGTTTTAGTTATGTTTAAAGTAGTTTCGTCTTTTACCGGATAGACGTAAAAGAACTGGATGTCTTTTTTAGATAGAATAGAAATTTTTATACTGCTTTTAAAATTAGGCTTGGATAAAGATGTCGCGTTTAAGATAGAAGCTTCAGTTTTTGAGAAAAACAAGCAATTGTTGAGAGAGATCAGACTGAAAGAACTATGTAATGGAAAATCGAGAAGTTCGATAAAGAGAAGGGCAAAGTTTTTAAGAAGGTGTAGAAGCTGTGGAAAAAGTGAGCATGAAGGGAAATGTAGGGAAAGCACAACCAAATCCCAGGATGAGTGTTTGAATGTTGTTAAGAAGGGAACGATTAGGTGGTTATCCGAAAATCCCGATGGAGATCAAAGAGAAAATTCGAACGCCTCATTTCTTAAGGTTAGGTTGATAGAACGTTACATCAGAACTCTGGAAGATTTAGAAGTATTGGAATTAGGACCCTCGTGAATTTTGTAGTACTTATAAAATTTTTATATAACTTTTGAAAATTTTATAAATAGGATCTTTATGAAATTACTTAAAAGTTTTATAAAGTTTTTATAAAAATTTTTTTTAATTTTAAAAAAAAAAAAAAAAAAAAAAAAAAATTTGGTCGGATCGATCCGACTCTAACTTGAATCGATCCGAACTCAAAAAAACCTAAAAAGGGACGGGGACCTCTTTCTTCTTCTTCTTCTTTTTTTAAAAAAACAGCCCCTCCCTTCTCCCCAATTCGAATTTTTCCTTCAAATCATCACACACTATCACCATTAAACTACACCACTTCTTAAACTTTTCTCATTTTCCACTCCTCTCTTCAAATTTGCATTTACATTGAAGTAATTTTCAAGGAAAGCTTCAACTTTCATTCAGCGACTTTCCATCTTTTCCGCCAAATTTCAACCTCTTTAAGCTTTGTAAGGTAACATTGTAGTCACTTATTTTCTTAATTTGCTTTTTATGCAATTTTTATTTTTCAACTGTTTTGTCACTCACATTTGTCTTGTTGTTTTGTGTTGTTTTGTTTTTTTTTTTTTTTGTTGTTTTGTTATTGTGTCATTATCGTAGAATGGCCGAATCATCCAAAGCTAGTAAAAACGCAAACCGCATATCCTACCCAAATTCCACTTATAGAAACTAGGCCTTTAATGTAAGAAGAATTGGCGGTTAGTTTTGAAAGAACTGTCTGCTGCAGCTAAGAAAGCATTGAAAAATAAATTTGGGCAAGTGTTTAGTTGCAATAGAGAGGGCTTAGACTTTAAAGATTTGGGAAGGAGGTGAAGGAAATTTTTGAAAGCGACATTGGATGGAATTAGCCGAGTTTAAGGTCGGGAGAAATTAACACCACCTTAGTAGCGAGAATTTTATTCTTTGGTAGCAACTCACAATGCTACGGATGAAGGTGAGTTAACCTCTGTCAACTTTGAGAACTAGATGCGGTGCCGTTTACTCCTCACATTATTAATGCTATTTATGGTATTCTGATATACCGGAGAATGAGGATTATTATACGCTTTGGAATTTGGATGAGCGGCAGACTTTGATCATATTGTTGCGGTAGCCTGAATGAGTTAGATCCCACTGCCGTCTGGCATGAAAACGAAGTTTTCCTATGGAAATGTATCCGGGATATGAAAGCCATTAAACGTTTTATCAGTCACACTCTTTACCCGACTCGGCATTTTACATCTTTTGGTAAAGAGGATTTGTGTATTGCTTGGGCTATAGTTAATGATGTACTGTGGATATAGGCGAGTGATGTGTAGAAGGGCCAAGGATTTTGCCTCGATCGCTGAAGACAGGCGATCCACATGCCTTTTCCGTGTTTTATTTCTTCCTTGTGTCGTCGGATAGGAGTCCCTGAGCTCCCAAATGATAATTTGATGATGGTGGATGACACACTTATAGGTCTAGTTTACCACTTAGGCCGGCGGGAAGAATAAACTTTTGGACCCTAACCGTCAACGACCTCAAATTTACTCCATCTATCGCTGTCCCTCCTTCATCCAATCAAACTCAAACTCATCTTCCCAATACCATCACTTACGACATGTTTCAATCCATGGCCTATGATGTTCATCGTGCTAATGCCAATATGGTGTTTTTGCGGAAAGGAATAAATTATGGTCCGAAGATTTACGTCCAAGGCATCACGAGGTTTATATCAAATGAATATACTTGCAAAACCCTACCTATGCCGAGATGGATATTCCGCAATGCCAAACTCCAAATTTATACCTTGCCCGATTTCATTCCACCGATGCCACCACCTCGGACTTCCAACAAATGCCACATTCTTTTGGATTTCAAACTAGTGGTGTAGGAGATTTTTCGGCGTGTACTATGGCACCAAGGACATCGTAATGGACTGGATCTGGATCATTTGGCCATACCACGATGAGATGGGGAAGCACTTTTTCTGATATCACGAGAGAGATGAGCTCGATGGGACTAGATAGCTCGGTACGGATGTCAACTTATTTTCAAGATCCATCCCAAGAATCGACCCGTTCTCAAGCTATGCCAAGTTCAAGCCACGTCGAGCTGAGTGATGAAGAGGAGTGATAATTTTTAAACATTCTATGGTTTTTGACATTGAAACAATTTTATTTATCATGCACTTTTTCTTTTTTTCTTTAAATTTTAAGTTGTTTTGATCATAGTAGAATTTTATACGATTTTCATGTTTTCATTGCATATTATGGTATTAAGCATCGTGTAGAAAAATTTATCGTTATAACGTAATGAAAGTGAACCAAAAATAGGAAGAAAACTTGTCACCTAGAAAAAAACTAGGCATTTTTCATGCAAAAATCGACTCTGTCCGTGAACAGTAATGTTCCGGATCGATCCGGCTTTTCACCGGATCGATCCGACGTGAGTATACCGACCTGACAACATTACTGATTCAGAGGCCGGATCGATCCGGCCCTTTCTCGGATCGATCCGGTAAGTACAAAACGCGCAGAAAGTAGATCTTTTCTACTTTTGCTTGATGGATGTATTCTATAAAAGGAAAGAGCAAACAGCCAACCTTTTGCTCATTCTTTCCTTTCTTCTATTTTAATTCTCTGTTTTCAAAATGTCTAACCGATCCTCTCCTCGGTTAATAGTTATGAGCCACATACGCTTTGATGGTGTGGTCCCGAAGGCATGCCTCTTGTTTTCATAATAACGTCCCGAGACATCTAAATTTCGTCCGTTCTCTATTCTCGATGGAGAAAGGCTTAAACACCGAAAAAATTGATCGGTGGGGCGTAATCTAATCCGAGGTTGCGGGTGGAAAAAGTTGATAAGGACTCCTGAGAGGGCGAGTAAACATTTCGATAGTTAGAGATTTCTTTGCGTCTCTCAACGAGATAACGACTGATAGCCTCATCTCAACTTATTACAGATTAGGGAATCGTTATTTCATTTTCACCGTTATCATAAATCAAATCTATCAAATTCCACCATGTACTTTTGATCGAAACCCACACTTCGAGTTTCTTTGGGAACTTGGGGATGCGATAATGTTGTAAACCGTACGCGAGAAGCCTTTCATTCAGATTTCCGTTGTTTGATCATAACTATGATTCTTCAACTCGCTTTACCCCTCATTTAAGGGCTTGGAAACGCTTCATTAATTCTCGGATCTATCCAACTAGAGATTTTTATGGGGTTACGGATGATGAGATCTTCTTTGTTGTATCGTTATTGACCGGAGCATACATTGATTAGGGGAGTTTTGATTTTTAAGACCGCAATTAATTTTGCGGTAGAAAGACGTAATAGGGAAAACCGCTACCATTTGCCTGGTTATCTCTCACCTTTGTATCCAATCAATCACGTGCTCGAGTTTGCTACTCGACGAGATTTTTCCATCTCGTGATTCTCGCTTAGATTACTTCCGTGGATACTCCCGGATGTTCATCTACGGTTTGATAATCGGTTAAGTTGTGTTGTTAAGATGGTAGTTGTTTAAATTAGTTGTTTAATTGTTTTTGTTGTTTGTTGCTTTTATTTATAGTTTGTAATAGTGTTTAATATATATGTCATTTTCTTTAATCAAAATAATATATGGTTGCTAAAAATAAGAAATAATAATCAAAATCATATAAAATTTTAATTTTATTTGCAACTCATTTTTTTATTTACTCACTTGAACATCGGAGACGATGTCATTTCGTAAGTGAGGAGAGTGGAAGTAAGTTAGTAAATAAAAATTAAAATTTTCTTATATAAATGTATACTTAATTGCTCAATACTTAGTTTAATTTTTCTTGAAACAAAATAATTAGATAATATATAATTAATATGAATAAAACAATATAAATTGGTAAGAATAGATTTTAATTAAGTAAAATAAAGTAGATATATTATAATTATATTATATATGTCAATTTTAGATCTTTATAAGATTTTAAGTATATGTAACTATACATAAATATTATCAAGTAAGTTTCATATGAAATTTTAGCAAATATACTTATATTTATAATGAATTTTTTAGAATAATTTTCTTTGTAAAATGAAATATGAATATGGAATCGGATTAGGAATGATGAGATTTTGACACCACAAAAATTACCTCAACCTTGATTAGAGTGATCAAGACCTCACTCGAAATAGCCATTTTTGATCATAACCGACCACTTGGCTTATTTTGGTCTACATTTCCTAAAAATCCTACGAGTTTATGCGTGACTTATGAAAGGAGATGATAGCACGTAAGCTAAGGATGGTGTATGTTGAGGTGAAAAAAAAAAAAAAAAAAAAAAAAGAGAGAAAAAGCACCATATTAATCGAATACTAGGTATCTTCCTTATCTTTGATCAACAGATATCGGTAGTAGCTTCAATGATTTGAGTGCAAGAGGGTGTTATCTAGAAACGCGTCTATATCACTATGAGGTATAAAGCTCCCGATAAAAATTTGAATCATAAGATCTCAAGAATGATTACGAGTTTAAGGAAACCGGACTCGTAATTTTAGATCGAAAGAGTATTACTCCGATCAATCTTGATGAAAGAATGCCTCAGTAAATTTGATTTTCTACACACTCACGCTTTTAGTTCTTAATATTGAAAAAGAAGAGAAAATCTGAAAAATAGTTGGAAAAGGAGATATTATTAATCGAAGCTGTTTTTGATCAAACGTGAAGGTGTAAGTACGCATTTACTTGCCTCTTTCTCTTTTTGATTTCTTTTTCTATCTTTTCGATTAACCAATGTCCTATCCTAAAAAGTATTAGCCATCTTGTCAATTACTTGACTTAGTCTTTGATTCCAAATATTTCATATAAGTTGAGATAGGAAAATAATTCTAGAATTTTAATTATATTTATTGAGTAGATGTTGTGAAATTTCATTTGAATAATAGTTGATAAATAATTTATCAAAGTTATCTACACTTTCTATCTTATTAATTTCTAAGAAAGATATAATTAATATGTTTATAATATTGAAATGATATTTTACTAATTTAAAAATTGTATCTACCACTTATATTATTTTTATCGTAATTTTATATATTATCGCTTATTTTGCTCGAGGACGATCAAAGAGCTAAGTGGGAGTAGTTGATGTGTAACATTTATATGATAAAATTACGATGTTTTATATACGTTATATCGACTTTTTTTATATAAAATATAATAAAATATAACGATAATCTTATAAAATATTAATAGCTATGAATAAATCTAAATACCATAAAAATCTAGTAAAAAATGATAAAAAGTTATAAATTTTGTACCGGGTTAATAACCGGAGTGTAATAGGTGTCGATTCACGTGGGTATTTTTGGTATTTTACGCACCTTAGTGTAAACCAAGACCCAGAGTGGCGACATTTTGTGGAGTAAAATCATATCTTTGAAGGAATAAAGGAAGTGCCACGAGATTTAAAGTTCAAGTGGACCAAATGATTCGTGACGCCATATCAAGTTATATTTTCAACGAACAAATGGCCCAGCAAAAAGGCATTTTCTGAAAAAGAAGTCTTCATGGAAGTTATAGATCTCCTCAAGATCTTTCCAACGCATATTGAATTATGTCATTTGGAGATCCAGAGCTCAAGTTATGATTTTATCAAGTTTCGGATTAAGATTGAAAAAATCTATCCGGATCGATCGGATTTACTCGGATCGATCCGAGGAGGCATAATGATTATCCAAAGATGTGGCACCGCAGAATATCCCGGGATAATATTTTTATTCCCGGATCGATCCGGCCCTTTCTCGGATCGATCCGCAAGGAAAAATTGCCTATAAAAGAGGCAGCATTGCGTACAATGAGGGTACCAAATATATTTCTTTTACCTCTTTCTAGTAGTAGTAGTATGTATATATATAGGCCTTATGCCATAAATAAAGTAGTATCGCCATAATGCTCGAGAAATTATCCAAAGATCAATGTTGTTGAAGTTGTTGTAGCATCCAGCATTTAATACATCTTCCTCGATCCAATCGTTGTAATCGGGTAAAATTTCTAAAGTATTTATGTTTATTATGTTTGTTTTTATCTTTTAGTATAATGTTAGTAGGCTAAATCTAATAACTAGCCAAAGTTATGTAATCGTTTTATTTCGATCTTTTCGTAAAGGAATGTTGTCTAAGTAAAATTGAATAAAATTGAGTTAATTGAATCTTTTTCTATTGATAAAGTTTGATTTGAAAGAATTCATAATCTAATTATGAATTGACGCTTTATAATTAAGTTATGAACTCGTTAATAGAAAAACCGGAGGGTAAAAATTGGCCGAGTGAAAGCGTGACAACGGAATCCAGCTTTCTATTCGAAGCGATTTGTCCTAAAAGATAAATCTTATTAAAATTTGTACTCAAGATCGTAATAATGTTAAAATCATCGATTAATTGAAACTTAAACCGGAAAGTTGAATCGCCTGGCCTTGACAACCGAACCTTTAAATAAAATTGACCGTTTGACTAACGGAATGACTCTTTTATTCAAAGGTAGAATCGTACTCGGGACCTGTTGAAAAAACCGTATATGATTGTGGATTTGGGTGATGACAATGGACATATGACAATTTCATACGCTAATGTGAGGACGAATTGTTAACCTTAGAGTACACCGTTTCATTTACTCAATTGAACCTAAAGATCGAGCACATTCCATTCATCGAAAAGATCGTATAAATCAATTATATAAACTTTGGCTAGTTCTCTAATAATATATTTGGCATCTATATATTTATATCTATATATATATACTTTGCAACTTATGCACATCTATATATATTTATATATCTATATATATTATATTAGAATAAAATTTTAATTTACGTATTTATTTTATGTTGACTAGAATAGTAGTGATCTGTGTTATAAAATTGCGGTTTAGATCGAGTTAATAAAAGCTCTTTGGTGTTTAACCACACTTAGAAGAATTACAAAGTTCCCTGAGGATACGATACTCTGACTCACCATACTAGCACTGATTTGACCCGATACAATCACGGTT